>JAMFLL010000364.1:0-41595 GCA_027475725.1 Pythium rhizo-oryzae
GCCCGCGTACAAGGCCGCCGAGTACCTGGCCAAGGCCTTCTGCAACGCCACGTACTGGAACGTGCTCGGCGTGGACCTCAAGAACGAGATGAGCGACGTGCAGTGGAACGCTGAGGCCGCCGACGCCGACAAGAAGACCGACTGGCGCAACGCCGCGTCCGCCATCGCCAACCGCGTGCTCGAGCTGTGCCCGTCCTGGCTCGTGTTCGTCGGCGGCGCGTCGTCGCCCACGGACGCGCAGCGCTTCAGCGTCGGCGCGGCCTACAAGACGCCTTCCTCGCACTGGGACGGCGGCAACCTCCACAACGCCTCCACGCGCGCGCTCAACGTCTCGCGCGCCGACAAGATCGTGTTCGCGCCCCAGGCGCACGCGCACGGCAAGCTGCCGCAAAACTACTTTTACGGGCCCGACGCCAACTGCTCCAAGGCGTCGCCGTCCGAGTACTTCGCGTTCGAGGCCGACCAGCTCGATGTCGAGTGCGTCGACTTTATCAACGGCACCAAGGTCAAGAGCAAGATCCAGTGCTCCACGACCGAGTTCGGCTGCTCCTCGTACAAGCACGCCACGAGCGAGCAGCTCACGGCCAACTACAAGAAGGTCCTGGACGAGGCCATGGGCGACGTGATCAAGGCCGGGCAGATGCCCGTGATCTTCGGCTCGTTCAGCGGCGTCTACGGCGCCGACTTCCAGCCGCACCAGACCGCGGCGCTCGACTTCCTCATCGACTACGCGGCCACGACGTTGCGCGGCGGGTACTTTTGGGCGCTCAACCCGGACACCGAGTACTTTCTCGAGGACTCGACGAACCCCGGCTCGGGCCTGTTTGGCAAGACCCACTACGGGCTCTTCAAGACCACCTCGTGGCAGGAGCCCAACACGGACCTGCTCGAGGCGCTCAAGAAGCTGCCGGCGTCGCCCATCCCGTGCTTTGGCGGTAAGAACGTCCCCGAGGCCGGCGGCAAGAGCGCGGCGAGCGAGCAGAAGGCGAGCACGCTCGTGACGATCGGCGCCGTCGCGCTGGGTGCGCTGTACGCCATGCTGTGAGAGAGGAACACCGCGGCAGACTGCCACATGTGAGGCGCAAGGATCCATAAGCACATGCATGCCAAGTAATTTAAACGTTCTTTCATACCTTGATGCGGCCTTCATGCTTGGAAACCACACGCACGAGCCGAATTCACAAATGCTGTTGTCTACCGACGACAGCGCTCTTTGGTGATGGACGAGAGCTTGAATTCTACGCTGTACATATCCATGACCTACGCCACACAACAATCCCAAGACAAACCCACTCGCAAATTGATTTCGTGTGCTCTTCTCCACGCTACACTGCGATTGGCACGAGTTTGCCGGTCTCTGGGTCGATCCTAAACTTTTGGTCGTGCTGGGCAAGTACTTCCTCGTACTCCTTCGCTTCCGGATGGAAATGACAAATCTGCTCGAAGACGACATCTTGCATTGCTTGCTTCTCGTCTTTCACTCGCTCGTGCGAATCGTCAATGCTGCCCTGGAATTGATCTTCCTGTTCTTCATCTGCACTGTAGCTGGAGATGTCGCCATTGTCTGGACCGGATGGGGACTTTGCGATCGATCTGAACGCTTCCTTTAGGTAGGGGTGGCGAAGAGCTTGGGCCGCGGTCAACCGCTGCTTCGGGTCGTACACGAGCAACTTCTCCAGAAGATCCAACGCCATTGCGTTCGCGCTCGGATACAACTCGCTGAATGGAATGGGAGCCCTGCGGCGCTGTCTGTGCACCCATCGCTGAGCGGCTTCCTTGTGGATTTTGGCAATGTACACTATGTCAGGAGTCCCCAAAACGTTGAAGATCTTGGAGAGCTGGTTTGTCGTGCTCGTACCGGGAAACAACGGCTTGCGGCCAAGCAGTTCTGCAAGAATGCATCCGGCTGACCACAAGTCGGACGGCTTGTCGTATCGGCAGCCATCAAGCAAGATTTCTGGGGCGCGATACCATCGGGTTACGACGTATTCCGTGAGTTCAACGAATGGCTCGCTTTCCTGATCGCTTCTCACTTTCTTCGCTTGTGTATAATCGATGTAACGCGCGAGCCCCAGGTCGCAAATTTTCAGATCGCATCGACTTGTGACCAATATGTTGGACGGCTTCAGATCTCGATGCAGAACGTTTGCCGAGTGGAGATAGCTGAGAGCTCGCAAAATCTGCCTCATGAAGTAAGCAACATGTTCGTCTGTGAGCGTCTGGGTCGAGTGGATAACGCGGTGGAGATCCGTCTCCATCAGGTCCGTGACAAGATAGATGTCTTCTAGGTAGCACAGCCTTTCGGGTCGCAAGATATCGTAGAGACTGATCAGATTCGGATGGTGCAGCTGCCGTAGCAAGCATAATTCGCGAATGATACGCTTCGTATCAGGTAAATCAGCGAACGCGTTTGTGACCTTCTTGATAGCAACAGTCGTGCCAGTGTCGGTATCACTCGCCGCGATAACCTCACCATACGTTCCTGAGCCGACAACCTTGATGAGCTGGTACTTTTTTGGGATGTCAAATTGAGTCTTCTTGGCATTGAACTGATGATTGTCTCGTGCAAGTTCTCTCAGTCGACGAGTTGACTCGGTCTCAGGCTCGATATTGTCGTCCTCGATACTCCGAAGGCTCTGTGAGCTAGATTTTGATCGTAGGACTCGGCCAACTAGACTTCCACGACCGATCCCTTCTCCGTTGATCCGTCCGTCTTCGCCTCGTCGCTTCTCAGCTTGCAGCATCTCCCTCACCATTTCATTCGACATGCTCTGCATGACCAGCATACTATCGTCGCCATTAGCAACAGAACCTCGACGAGATCTGCCTCCACTAGGAGACTCGGACGGTCGTCGACTGCCTTGAAGCTTCGGATCACGAAGCTCTTCAGCTGAATGAATTGTGGGGGCGAAAATCACAGCGACTTGAATTCGACCGCGAAATACAGTCGGAGGTGCCCAAGACTCTCGACAGTCATTGTACTGGTCACAAAGATTGTGCCACCGCGGAAGCGCTCCGTTCGCTTTCGCTTCCGCAGATCCGCCACTAAATAGTGATAAGTGAGGAGTAAGGTTGATCTTGCAGACACCGAGCAGAGCGTCCGGCAGCATGAATCTGCTCTGGAACACTTCAAGCTTCAGAAAATATGTGAAGCCGCGGGAGCAGCCAGGGAATTCAAGTCGCAAATTGGTGCGCCACTCAGGACGCAACGTTTCGCTGGCTGAATGAGGCTGAGGTGTGTGAATTTGACACTTGCATATGCTCGTCACACATCCACTAGAGTCACCGAACGCGGCAAACGTGCGCTCACCTGACAAGCCTGCAGCACGCTTGATTCCTCGAAACAATCGTGTGCTCGCTGATGGTCTTCGTTTATCTCCAGTCGATCCACTTGCACTTCCGCGTTTCGACTTGGATTGATCAATTGTTCCAGGTTTCACGGGGTCGCTAATGTGTAGACCGTCCATAGTACGTTCTTCGTGGGGACCTTCTTGCAGCACGCAACGAACATACACTGGGTATGGCTTCTTCACTCCAGCTTTCTCATCCTTTGGAGGCAATGCTGCGTTCGCTCCTGACGCCAAGGCATCTGCTGGCGTAAGTTCTTGTGCTCGCATAATCTGAACGTAGAACATTCCCGCTGGAATTTCGTGGGCAATCGACGAAGCTTCTCCAGGAAGGACCAGACGAACATTCTCGCCTTTGAGGGCTGCATCGAAGGCGACCGAAAGTGCTACCGCATCGCCATTCATGTGCCACCGAACCAGACGACCTTTGTAGTCGAGCCACAGTTCGTGCACGAAAAGCTGCGTGACACGTCGATTGCCGAAATTGATAAGGTTGAATGTTTCCTTCCCTGTGATAACGAGTCGTTTCTCCCACATCATGGATGGCGTCAACGATGGGCTTCCGTCGTTTGGTTCTGACAAAGGTGCTGAGTTGCTGGTTTTGTCGGAAGCACTGGATATTGCACGAGGGGATGGAACGGCCCCAATAAGCTGTGACGGTAAGGGAGCTGGAGATGGAGTGCCAGCGATATCTTCACCGTCCCCGAGTGCATCAACACAATCTGCATCACCGCGAACGAGCTCGATTACCTCGGTCATTTCAAATGACTCAACGATCACTGATTCCAAAAGCGTCGAGATGAAGAGCAAAACACCGTCATATCGTCGATATTGTCCCCAGAAGGGGACAATAGGCGGGAAGTTGGATGTCACGACTACGTCCGGGTGAATGCATCGGAATAACAGCGGGATCTCGTTGATTTCTTGCCGAAGCAGCGCGCCAAGCAGACGATAGAACTTTGTAGGTTCAAGTGGTTGGGAGGCGAAAGCCACATGAGGTCGCGGTGCATTTGAAGCTGCCTTTGATATCGCAGTCTGGATAGCTCGCTTCCACTGATCCTTCTCAAACGCGGTTCTCGAGCTGAGATGGTGTGCACGATGACCTTCAGTGGTTATTCGGAACCCATGGGGCTTACCGTTGGGAGCGGACTGGGTGTCATCTTCAACGCCTTGAACTTGAATTCGGCCAATCAGCTTGGTGTTGGAAATAAAATCTTCACGGGATTCATAATATGCCAGAGTATCCCCTTCAAGAACGCAATACGTGGCGCGCCATTGAGAAATCACCTCGCTCTTCTTGTGTAGATATCCTTCGAACGCAATTCCTTGATCAGTTCGATATCGGACGGTGTGAGACCGAGTACGCCCGGCTCTACGAGTCGCGCTCACCTCGTCACGCCGACGCTCTGTGGTGCTTGATGCGCTGGTGCCATCTGTCTCGTTCGCTACTTGCTCACGCCCACGCTGTCGTTGTCGCCTCAGCTCCTCGACGTCTTCTTCCTCTTCGTCTGATTGGTCTCGTAGCGCAGATGTTAGATCTTCGTCGCCGTCTTCTAGGAATGCCGCCGTGGTGTCGCGTCGTACTGCCGCTGGGCGCTTTGGAGGCGAGCTGCCCGGCTGGAGGCGCTGCTGAATGATCGACTGGAACTTTTGAAGGAGCTTCTCGTCGATCGGATCCGTGTTCTTGACCGCGATCGCGAGCTGCTCAGATCCGTGGAGTTGCTCGATCCGCAGCAACAGAACGGATCGCGTCGGTTCGCTTGCATGGTTGCTGCGCGCCAGCACGCTCGCGTACGCGTACACGACAAACACACGCTCGCCTTGGAGCTCCGTGTTCGCGAGCGAGCGTCGCATGGCCTCCTTCTCGGCCGCCGTGTCCTCCTTGGTCGCGTCCTCGCCATCGCTCTCAGGCAGCACGACCAAGTCGTCCCCGAGGCACTGCAGCAGCTGGTCCTGAAAGTCGAGGTGCTCGTCCTCGTCCATGGCCGCGGCGACCGCGAGGATCGTGTCCTCCATGTCGCTGTTGCTACCCTTGCGGCTCGGGCGCCGCTTGCCCAGGAGCGTGTCGCCGTTCGCGAGCCGCGGGCGGTACCGCGTGAACGAGCAGCTCGCGCGCGCAGCAAGCGTCGCGCCGGCCCACAGCGTGTGGAACATCGCGCGCGTCATCCACGGCGCCGGCGCCGGCTCGATCTCGAGCGCGTCGTGGCGCGCGGCGCTCGCGGGCGCCTCCGCCGGCGCCGGCGCGTCCAGCGTCAGCACGCTCTCGCGCCGCGCGACCGCCGGGGGCCGCTTGGACGCCATGGCCGTCGCGGAGGATACAGAGGGATACAGAGGGATACAGAGAGATGGAGAGATGGAGAGATGGCGACGGCGACGGCGGCGTCGCGCGGTTTCCCCCGTCGTGCTTCGTGGGGTTTCCCCTGGCGTTCAAGGTTTTCCACGGGGGGAGGGGAAACGGAGGAGTGATGGTGGCGAAATGTGCCTAGAGTAGGGCAGGATACACTTGTCTAATCTAGGTATGGAAGAGCCCAGCTAATCTAGGACAGCTGGCAGTGTAACCGGGGTACACTTTGAGGACAGTCAGGGAACCGTCGTGAACTCGACACGAACCAGGCACGGTTCCGACAGAGAAACGGAGGCGTCGCTGTCGACGATCACATGCGTATCGCTGCATTCTACTACGTCGTACGTAGTACTACGTAGTAGTAGAACTAGTAGTAGTAGTGTGAGGTCATCCTCGTGGCAAGGGGTTTCATGGTCTCCCCGTTCAGTCCTGGCAAACCGAGCGTCTCGCTTCTGCATGCAAGCACTTCCAGCGTGTGCTGAAGGAGTTTCGTACCATCATCACTTCCATCAGAGTGGAGGAAAATCCGAGGCACACACAGGTTGGTTGGGTTGCTCAGGGCAATCGCCGGGCGACGCGAAGCGCTCTTTCGCAAAGGCAACGGCCAGTACTAAACAGAATTATGGTAAAACGTAGCCATTTGCAAGGAACAACGGTCTCTCTTACGCCCATCATTCGAGAAGCCTGCTTGCTAGCGACACCTCTTTATAACACACGCACTCACACGATACGCTTCGTAGTAGACTCCACCGGGAGGAGCATTTACGTGCTGTGCTCCGCGGTGTAGTTGTAGAAGATCTTGCGCTCGAACTCACCACCGCAGAACGGGAAGGGCGGGGCGTTCGGGTCGGCCGGGTCCGGGTTGAAGAGGTTCTTGCCCGTCTTGTACGTCACGTACGCACCGATCACGAGGCAGAAGAGGATCACGAGCGTACCAGCAGCCTTCTCCCAGATCGGGATCGTCGACCAGAGCTTGATGAAGTAGAACACAATCGGCAGGATGATGCAGCAGATCGTGATGGCCGAGGCGCCGACGAAGTCCTGCAGGTCCAGGAAGTGGTCCTTGAGCAGCACCGACGCGAGCGTGAGCAGCGCGATGATCGCGATACGGAGCGGAATGTACTTGTGGGCCTGGCCCTTGTACTCCATCGCCTCCTCCTCCTCGTTGCCCTCGCGCTCGACGTCGGCCATCGAGACGACCGAGCCCTTCGACTGACGAACCTTGAGCTCCTCGCCCTCGGCCGGGGTGTCCGCGACAGCGTAGTTAAGCGCCTCGACGTCGTCGCTCTTCTTCTGGTGCATACCGAGCACGAGACGCTCAGCGATGTAGAGCGCCGGGTTCAGGATGACGGCGAACGCGATCGTGATGTGGAGCTGCATGAACAGGTACGCAAGCACAACCATGCCCTGGTCCGGAGCGAAACCAAGCTTGGTCAGGCCGCCGGCACCCGGGTAGATCGTGAAGAGCAGGTTGCCCGAGATCTGGCAGCCGACGGCAGAGTAACCGGTGCTGGCAAGCGTGACGAACAGGATCGAGATGAACGTGAGCGTCACACCGATCACACGGGGCATGCGCTCCGGCTGCGAGTGCTGGCGCTGGAGAGCCGGGATGACGATACCGGCGCCGTAGGCGAGCGACAGGTTACCGAAGGCCTGCGCAACCTGACCAAACTCAATCTCGGGCGACGGGACCGACGGGTGGCCGCGCATGCCGTGGATGAGAACACCAACACCGATGACATCGGCAATAATGGTGCCGAGGCAGCCAGCGAAGGCAGCGCCAGCTCCCTCCTTGAGCGTCGGGATCAGGCAGACGGGAAGCAGGCTGAGCGCCATCAGGATAATCCAAGTCGAGTCCTTGAAAGCACCCGGGAAGAGGCCGTCGAGCAGGATGCCGCCGAGCACGAGGAACGCGCACGGCACGAGAAGGCACACACCCATCTGCGAGATGACGGTCAGCCAACGGCCAGTCTTGCCCATGCACCACTCGCCGAGGTCACCGAACGTGCGCACCGACTTGGGCGCCTTGAGCATCACCTTGGAGCAGACCACCGACGCGTAGACGTTGGCGAACGCCATGAAGAGCAGCGCGACGATGGCGATGCCCGGGCCGGCGCGCGAGAAGTTGGCGGGCATGCCGAGGGTACCAATGCCGTAGACACAGCAGAAGAGGTTGAAAGACGCCTTGGCGTCCTCCATGGTGAACAGCTTGCCCATCTTGATCGCGGCCTGGAAGAGACGACTTGCGGAGACTTGGAGGCGGATTCGAAAGTGAGGACAGACTTTGTCGCAGGACGCGGCGTCTTTGTCGGGTGCGAGGGCCCTGTGCTTCCCTGTGACGAAGGGCGCAGACCCGTCGGCGTGTTGGATCGGGGGCGGGCGGGGTGTTCCATTCCGCGCGAGAGAGCACGCCCGAGAGAGACGGATCGGGCGTTCTGGGTGAGATGAAGGCAAGGATACGCAAGCATATGAGCCGGAGGAGATGGACTCGTCACAATTGTTCGAAGAATTTATGCTCTATATGAGTACCCTGAACCTGGAGGATGTTCATTAGTATGCATCCATCGGCTCGATGTACTGAGACAGGTTGAGTCAATGAGAGGGGGGTATCCATCGCGGCTGTTCTTGGCCAGTGTGCACGGATGTTGAACAAGCGAACGTGAGGAGGGAGATGAGCGCTTCGTTCTTTTCTGAGACCAAAGTGTACATACTGGCCGGGCATACAACGCGCGACTGTAATCGATGCGCCGCGGCGTGTTGTGGCCGCAGAGAGCCGGACGAAGTCAGGTATCTTGGTCGCGCCAAATGACGCGATTGGCCAGCGTGGCCGGCGTGTTGGTAAGCGGGCTGGCGAAAGGGAGCTTCCCTGTTCTCAGTGCGCGCAGCTGCGGGATGGCTCCTCCCTGCCTCCCCCAGCGGAACCTCCGGTGGCCGACTGGAGGCCGTCACTGGCAACGGTCAGGAACCGTTGGGCGCCCGAGAATGCTGGGCTGGGCCACGTCGGTTTGGAGCTTGGAGCGGTCTCCAGCACGTGGGGACTGCGTGGGTGCGATGGGTTAGCAATCGCGTGGGTCCTTCTCTGAGAGAACGCTGCACGCCGTGAACCCCTCGCTGGTCGTCGGCCTGGGTGTGATAGTGTTCCTGGCAGTCCACATCACGGCCCCGTGGCTTCATGGCGGGCCTAAACACACACCAACCTGGAGTTGGAAGTCCTCGGCTGTACTGTACGGTACTGACTTTCGTCCCACGATCTGGGAAGATCTCGGAAGAATCGAACAAGCGCGACCACTGTCGCGCCCATGACCGCCTGTGTGCATCCTTCTCTGTGGGCCGCGACTCTCGCGGCGTCCTTCTCAGAGTTCTGTGTGGACGGGCTTCCCCTCACCCCTCCCGTCTACGCGTGGGATCCTTCGTCTTTTTTTCTTGACGTGTCTCGCTTGCGCTCTGATGCTGTAGAGTGCGGCTCTGCATTGTACAGTACTGTACAACACGGCCTCCGGAGACTTGTTGGCATTGTCGCGGACGTGATTCCCAGCGACGCTTCACAGCTCGTTACTAAAATCGCGCGTAAAGCGCCAGCGTGGCTCGCGTGAGTGGGCGAGGAAGGAACTCTTCAGCGATTTTGGAAGGGCCGCGTCGTCGTGGGGATGATTGTGGAGCTTCAAGGGGAGATGCGTCCCGAAGAGGCGTGGGGGATGCGCTCTTTGGTGTTCCCCACAACAAAAAGAAGCGTTGGGCAAGCGAGGGCTTCGTGTACAGCCGGTGAGGTGGATGCCGTAGACGTGAAGATAGCGACGCATTCGGCGTCTACTGCATCATTCAGAGAGAGGTGGGGAAGAGAGAATGGGGAATGGTCAAACTGTCAAGCTCTTAGTGCGTCGACCAGGCGAGTGAGGACAGCCCCAGTCTTCGAGTATGAGGCAGCCACTACAACTTTGAGGGGCCTGCTTTCAACTGCGGGGTGAGTCTCCAAGCACCCGTGTCCATGAGCGACTGATCCCTTCCGCTCGGAGAAGTTGAAGATGCACCTTGAAGCTGATAAAGAACCTGATTATTGCCTGTGTGGAGCAGAGACGACGCCATGCCATCCACCAGCGGAACAACACGCACGAGGAGGAGAACTTTGCTTCACAATCGTTCACAAAGACCAAACTTCCACGCAGAGGGCAGTACGAGCACGTTGCTGTGTCCAGTGCGTTAATCGAGTGGACGACCAGGCATCGGGAGAGCGCGCATGACGAAGTCCATCATCGCCATGAATTCGCTTCGATGGTCAGCGCGATCTTGCTGCATCAGCGCGATCATTGCGGTGGTCTCGCGATGGTGAGCCTCCCGCTCGGACTTCATCATCTTCATCATCAACTTGAAGTCTGTACCATGCCCCTCTTGTTCTTTCTCCACATTGCAAGTGATTCCAGCAGACTCAGCAGAGAGGCGAGTCTGCGCATTCTCAACTGCAGACTCACTCGCAGTCGACGTTTCCCATACATGTGCTGTGTGGGTCGGCTGTTGAGAAACAACGAGTGTGGCGTCCGAGGGCTGTGTGGGCACGATATCGGGATGCACGTGGTGTGTCGGATCTTCCAGGCGGTCGATTGGAAGCGCAGCTTTGGGATCACCCGCAGGGACGTCCGTGCGCACGTTCGGAGCGATTCCCATGTCGTCGACAGGCATCACCACCTCAGACCTGGACAAGGAGACCCGTATTTCGATCACGTTGTCGATTCGCGTCAGCAATGCGCGGTACTCACGAAGCAAACGCTCACTGCCACTGGGATTCCACGATCGAGCAGCGTCGATAATGCGCAGTCGGATCAAGGCAGTGACGTCTAGACCTGGAGAGGCGTCTGTGTTGCTCACAAGCTGCATCAAGTTATTTACCCGTTTTCTGCAGCGTGCTCCAGTCGAAAACGTCTTCGAGTTCATGGTCGTTGCTAAGTTTTTCCACGCCACATGCTGATCCGACACCGTCATGCGATGGAACGGCATCTCGCGCACCACCTCTCGAAGCAGTCGATCGTCGGCTGATGTTTTGCAAGGATCCACCACACCCTTGCAGTGTTGGTCGACTATTTGCATGAGCAAGTCAGCTTGATCAATCATACTTGTGTGGAGGAATTCTTTGATTATCGCTCGAACTGGCTCAGCTATCCCAGCCCGCTCACCACCACCAATGCCTTCACAGGTCTTCAGCAGCCATTCGAAGCGTGCTTTCGCCGTATGACCACTTTTGAAGCTGGCATACTTGGGCGCGATGGTATCAGCCACAACCTGCCACGTATCCATCGCCGTCGCCTTGGTAGCAAGCCGCGCGCGGTATTGCAGCACGACATTGACAAGCAACTCGTCACTCGCGGCTTTGACACTTGCAGCCCGTCCGCTACGACTCCCAGGCGAGCTGGCCTTGGAGACCTCGCGCTTGGAGCTTGTCTCAACGCTCTTCAGCGTGCTCTCTGCGGCGGGTTTCATTTCCTTTGTCACCTTGGAGCGCTTGCCAAGCTTCCCGTACTCGCGCACCAACGCCGCAAGTGTCTCCGGGACAGCCGTATGCTCGCGCCGTGTTGGAGCTTGACACGCATCAACCAGTTTCCTCACGTGGTTTTTCACATGGCTGCCTGTTGGCAACCGGTCGTCTTGAAGTTCTTGTGCTATGCTGAGCCAGATCGCTTTCGTCATTCTTCGTCGATGATCGCTGCTGGACCTCACCTCCAGCTTCTTCACCATCACCAACGTCCGCAGACAGCTCCACGCCTACGTCCCTACCATCGGTATTCGGCATGGATAGCCTCGACTTGCGCTGCTTCTGGGACTTCTCGCCCTTGCCGTCCATATCTCGGCTCGGCACAAAGTCTTCGTCACTGCTCTCCCCGGCCTCGTCGTGCTCATCCTCCGTCTCCTCGTCACTGAGCTGCGTGCGCCGGAGGAGGAACCGCTCCCGCTCCGCCGCGGCGCGCACGTACAGATCAACTGCTCCTCCGCCTCCGGTTTCCTCTACTTTGTAATCGTCGCCGTCATTGCCTTTGCCGCTCGCAAGAACAGCCCGTTCAGTGCCGTCAGTCGCGTCATGCTCTTCTTCTTCTTCGTCGTCGTCGTCGTAGATCACCAGCCGCGCGCGCTTCGCCACACGCGGTCGCGCGGGCTCCAAAACCGCCTCCTCCAGCTCGTTCCCATTCAATCTCCGCGTCCTCGCGCTCGTCACGCGCCGCGCGCTTGTGCGCGCCGCCCGGCGTGTGGTTGCCGTTGCTTCTCCCGCGCTCCTGACGCCCGCGCGCAGGCTCCGACAACGCGAAAAGCGCGGACAGCGGCGCCGCGCGCCCCGCCAGCGCAGGCGACGGCCTTGTGCTTGCCCAGGGCTCGGCATCGCGCGTTTTCCGGCGTGAATCCGCGGCCGCGTCATCCATGTTTCCCTTTGGTGCTGCTTGTTCCCTGGCCCAGAGAAAATGAGGAATTGGCGGCAACTTCAATTATGTTTGTATCGGTTAGAAAAGCGACACGATACGAACTGTTTGTTTCAACAAACCTGTTACGAACATACTCAGCTGACAGTGAGAATGACCGTCGTTCGAAAATCTCAGCAGCTTCACGAGACTCCCCCATCACGCACGCGCGAGCTGCGCGCAGAGCGGCACGGCGCACGCGCTGCTGTCGCCGGCGGCCTCGCAGTGGAGCGAGTGGTACCCGAGCAGCTTGGCGACCTGCGCGGCGGCGCCGCCGGCGACCCACGCGCGGTTGTGCGACGCCCAGCACGCGCTGCGCAGGAGCCGCTTCATGGGCACGCACAATGCGCCAAAGCGCGGGTCGCGGCAGCGGCGCGGCGCCTCGCAGCCCCACGCGTGGGCCAGCAGCGCGTTGGCCTCGTCGGCAACCGCGTCGCGCGCCCACTGCTCCGGCGCGTGGCCGGACCACAGCAGCTCAAAGCCGTCGTCATCGTCGCTATCCGACGCTCCGTCGTCTCCCTCCGCCTGGGTGTCGCCCACATCGGTGTCGTCCGGGGAGATACTGGGCAACAGCGTTGCGCTGGCGGACGCGATCTCGCTGTCTGTCGCGCTCGGAAGCTCGTACGGGGCGTCCATCTCCATGGGGAAATTCCCGCCTGAGATCTCTCCATCCGCCATTGCATGGTCTTCTCCCCCCTCACCGTCTTCCTCCACGTCCATCTCCTCTCCTTCCTGGGTGATGGGGGTGGTTTCTACAACAAGCAGCAGTCCGATCGGCTGTCGGTCCGCCTCTGCTGCCGCGAGTCGTTCGACGGCTTCACGCCCCAACGCCTCCAGATAGGCCTTCGGGTCCACTTGGTCCACTTCCTCGTCGTCCGACGACGCTGGCGGCGTGAGGTACAGCTCCAACAGAATCTCGTCGACGTCGCGGTCGTCCGTCTCCATGCCTTTTGGTTTGAGGCTACAGGAGCCAAGTGAGGCTGGGGTGGCTTCATAAACAAGAGGACAACAACCGGCGGAACGAAAACACCCTACCCATCAGTCCAATCAACCGTCACATCACAATCCATCAATCAACGACAAAATCGTGTTTCCGGGCACATTATCTGTCTACACAAACGTGGCGTTGGGCGCGAGCGAGAGGATCCACTTCTTTTCGAGCGAGACCTTCGAGTAGACGCCCGGCTTGTTCTTGACGCCGCAGCCGTCGCCCCAGCTCACGACGCCCACGAGCACGTCCTGCGAGCCCTGCTCGAGGACGAGCGGGCCGCCCGAGTCGCCCTGGCACGAGTCCTTGTTCTTCTTGCCGCCGGCGCAGAACATGGACTCGGTGATCGCAGCACCCGTGAGACCCGCGGCCTTGCAGGCCGAGTCGGTGAGCACCGGCACATCCACGCGGAGCAGCTCGCGCGAGGCCTCGCCGTCCTGGGTGGTCGTGCCCCAGCCCATGACGGTCGCGGTTGCGCCCACGAACGTCTCCGAGTCGGCACCGTAGAGCTTGATGGGCTCGAACTTGGAGGGCGTCGCGAGCTCGATGATGTTGTAGTCGTACGTGATCACCTGGTCGTCGATGTACTTGGGGTACACGGTCTCGCTCTTGACGGCGATGCGCTCGCCGTCCTTGGCGCCGCTGAGGAAGTGCGAGCCGATCGAGATGTACTTGGCGTCGCCGGCGCAGTGCGCGGCCGTGAGCACGTGCGTGGGCGTGATGAGCGAGCCGCCGCAGAAGTTCTCGCCCGTCTTGGACGAGCGGAGGCCGACCGTGTAGGTCTTGGTGCCCTTGGGCACGACGGTGCCACCGAGGATGAGCGGCTGGATGTCGGCGGCCTGCGCGGCGGCGGCGGTGGCGACGAGGAGAGCGGCGGCGACCTTCATGACTGGTGGTGGTGGAGGAGGAGACTTGGTGGCTTGCGGGGAAATGGCAAAGTGAGAGAAGAGAGGGAGCGCTCGCGTGGCGGCCCGCGGCCCGCGAGCGGCCCACACCGGAAGCTGGAAGGCGTCAGGGGGCACTGGTGAAGTCGGGGGCACTGTGGAGCCCGTGCCTTCTCTTGTGGGGCCGTCGCGGCCACTCAAGCCAGCTGGGGTGGATTGGTCGTTGACATCGGTGCCAGCAGCGGTCCAGAAGTCGGCGTCCGCCGCCCAGCAGGAGCAGCTCCTCGCTCACCAGAAGCCACTGCTCGTAACGGGATCAGATTCGGTTCGTTGGACCGGCGTGGTGCTGAATGCGTGGAGGGCGGTCAGTACTCCTCGAAGGCCAGGCGTCCCACGCGCCGCCGGCGCGGCGCCGGTGGTGCAGTCACTCTCGTAGGCCGGAGATTCGTCGACGACGAACGCGAGACCGCCACACCGGGGCTTGTTGAACTCTGGAGGACCAAGATTCGATCCAAGCGAGCTATCGCAATACACCAATCAGCAAAAAGATTCGAATGTGGGCAGATTGGGTTGACAGGCCGTGTCACGAGTTCAAGATCTTCTACTCTGGCTCCTGACACTCCAGCGTGGGTCGACCATCGGCTTGAGCTCCAGATCCGACAGAGATACTGCTGTGAGCGTCGACAGTGTTCCGATTCCGGTACGAGTCATCAGCCTCCACGTCCACCTCCCGTATGAAGAGCGCTACGCATACATCCTGGAGTGGCCGTGCTTTCGATCCATACGGCTCCGAAAGATGTGGGCGATCCAAGGATCCAGAGGTCGAGGTTGCCAACGCTGCGCGCGAATCTGGCGGTCTCGACGCCATGACCTGCAGTTGCTGGCCCTGGGTCAGCTGTAGTGGGATGGCATGCACAACTGTATGCCGCGCATTCACAGCAGCAGTGGACTCCACTTCCATCGGTAGTCATGTGCACTGGACACAGCCGGCTCGAGTCACACACAC
This sequence comes from Pythium rhizo-oryzae, assembly GCA_027475725.1. Lineage (NCBI taxonomy): Eukaryota > Oomycota > Peronosporomycetes > Pythiales > Pythiaceae > Pythium > Pythium rhizo-oryzae. The sequence goes on from JAMFLL010000364.1 coordinate 15,007, forward strand.
GCATAGTTGGCTTGAGCGCTCAAAGAGATTCCGCCACCCAGCGAAGAAATTTCCTCGCGCGCCCGCCGAGGGCGGGAAAATGATCCCGCCGGTGAGATTCAGGCACCGCACATGGCCGGCCTCTGTCCACCTGTAATCAGACGGGCGGGCTCGTCGCTGCACACGCGAGCGCGTGCCATCCACACGCCGATGGACAGGACGCACACAGTGTGGCGATTCCGCCTCCGGCGTCCGGAGCACAAGATCAAACGGCCTTAGGTTCATGGTTCAAAAGTCACATCGAATTGCGTTTTATACGGCACAGCAGCATAGTACGGTGTGTGTGTGTGAACGAAAAGCGACCGAGGCACCTTCCGCGCTCACTCATTCAAAAAGCTTCCCCAAGAGAGACGAGCGGCGTCGGGCTCGCTTACACCCAGGTGGCGTTGGGCGCGAGGCCCTGGATCCAGCTCTTCACGTACGAGACCTTGGAGTACACACCCGGCTTGCCCGTGCGGCCGCAGCCGTCGCCCCAGCTGACCACGCCGATGAGCACGTCCTGCGAGGTCTGCTCGAGGATGAGCGGGCCGCCCGAGTCACCCTGGCACGAGTCCTTGTTCGTGGCGCCGCCGGCGCAGAACATGGTGGCCGAGATCGCGGCGCCCGTGAGCTTGGCGGCCTTGCACGCCGCGTTGGTGAGCACGGGGACGTTGACGCGGAGCAGCTGGCTCGACTGCGAGCCGCTCTCGCTCGTGGTGCCCCAGCCCATGACGGTGGCCGTCTGGCCGGCGAAGGTCTCCGAGTCGGCCGAGTAGAGCTTGACCGGCGCGTACGCCGTCACGGGCGACGCGAGCTCAATCACGTTGTAGTCGTACGTGATCGTGTTGGCGTTGTAGTTGGGGTGGCGCGTCTCCTTCTTGACCGCGATGCGCACGCCGTCCGACGAGCCGCTCAGGTAGTGCGAGCCGACCGAGATGTACTTGGCGTAACCGGCGCAGTGGCCGGCCGTGAGCACGTGCGTGGGCGAGATGAGCGAGCCGCCGCAGACGGCCGAGCCGGTCTGGGTCTGGCGCAGGCCGACCGTGTAGGTCTTTTGGCCGACGGGCACGACGGTGCCGCCGAGGATGAGCGGGTTCACGTCTTCGGCGTGGGCGACGGCGGCGGTGGCGGCGAGGAGAGCGGCGGCGACCTTCATGGCTGGATGGAGTGGGGAGGCTTGGTGGTTTGCTGGAAGATTGCAAAGTGAGCGTCTCAGGAGGAAGGAAGCAGAGCGCTCGGTGCGTTCATGCGCCCCCGAGGCCCCATGGCGGGCCTACCGAGGGGTCTGGTACAAGAACCAGAGGGGGTCTTCTCCTGCGACAGCGTGGCTTTAGGCGGCGTCCGCTCTCAGTGAGAGCAAGCCCCCATGTGACTCACCCGCCGGCGACAGAGCGGCTTTGCTGTCCTACAATGAAGCGGAGGGCAGTGTGGTAAACACCCATCTGAGAACCGAAAGTCAAAGATCTCGAACCGAGATCCTGGGTTTCCCGAGGCGTGCCGCAATGCTTTTCGGATTGGCTTTTACTCCGCCTCCACGACCCGGAATCGGGCCTCACCGTCAGAGTGCTGGCACGCCGGAGACAATTCTTGCTGAAGAGCGAGCTGTCTTCAATGTTTGTAACGGTGTGGCTGATCCTGCCCCTCCGCGTGAGGGGGCTGACCGCGAAAGGACCCGCACGGGCAACCTCGGGACGAGGTACTCCAGATCATCAACCGCATAAGGATGTCTGTCGAAGAACTCACCCTTTAGATGAGAACCCAGCATGCCACGCCAGGCGCGTGGCTGCGTAATCAGACGGCGGGAAGGCGGCGGTTCTCAGAATGCTGTGTGAAAGGGTGCGATCTTGCCCCGGCGCTGTCACTCATCGAAGTTGCGGCTTCGGAAGCGCGATTGAGCTTTTGAGCTAGAACAATACACGTTCTGACCAGCGCTTCAGTATCAATAATAGCGCTGGTCAGAACGTGATAGCCTATCACAGCGTGACTCAAGGAGTTCTCTTGCGCTTCTTCGTGCAGAAGTTCTAGACAGAAGTTCTAGATTTTTGCTTTCGTTTGCTTCCACGACTGGATATGTCCCCATCCACCTACCCAGACGCACACACACCGACACGCAGTGCCGAGTACTGTGCTGCGCTGTACAGTACAATCTGAGACTGCTCCTTCTCACGAACTTGGAGACCTTCTCAACGCGCCCGTCGAGCTGCTGTAAAAAGACTCGACGACCGAATCCGCAAGGTGTGGCACGACACGCTGGGTCGAATTCTACATACGAGGGCCGATCTAATCGGATGAAGGCGCCGGATGAGTCGAGGCGACGCCAACGTTGACAGTATAAGCGGTCTTGGCGTGCGGGCCAACTGGTCTCCATAGGGCGTAAGCTGAGCCGTACCGTACTGTAAGGATATGCTATACTCTCGCTGGCGGAGGGTTTAGCTGGCGGAGACGGGCTTCTCTGCGTGAGACTGAACATTGCCTGCAGTACTGGTACCGTAGGGGCCGAGAGACTGTTTGGATCTCCTCGTTCACGGAGTCCCCTCTGGCACTGCGTACTGTACGTGCATACGAATGAGTGACGCTGTGGACGACTGGAAGCTCGGCAGGGAGCGAGAATTTCGCCTCCAACGGACTACCCAAGTGCACTCTGGCACGAGCACATGGCAGTCGAAACCAGAAGCCGTGCGAACTAAACAGCACGGAAGGCCTCTCGGTGGAAACGTGGGCAGTGCGACAGTCCAGCCACCGTCCTAGAGCTCGTGTGTGTACTGTATCATGCAGTCTGTAGGCGGAGACCGCCTCATTTCGCCCACATTTACGGGACAGCGTTTCTTCCCGGGAAAGTGGAAGAGTCCACATTCCAGCACATCTGATCGCATGCTCACGCCACAACACGGAGTCGCAACTGCTCCCCACAGAATAGAACGCAGCATCTGAGAACGAGCGACGCACGCCGCATGTCTGCGCGCTTCAGAAAATCGAAGGCCTCCGCCCTGGCTCTGCAGTCGGGACGCGGCTCCTTCCCCCTCGCTTCTTTAGTCAAACCCCGGCGGGCGATCCGTGGAGGCACCAACATGGCTCGCCCTAGGAGGACTTTTATCCATCCTTGATTACCTGGGTGGCCGAATCCTTGAACATCGCATCTTGGCCTGCCAGTCGACCGCCACCTCAACGCTCACTTTGCATTTTCCCCGCAAGCCACCAAGTCTCCTCCGCCTCCACCACCACCAGCCATGAAGGTCGCCGCCGCTCTCCTCGCCGCCACCGCCGCCGTCGCCTCGGCCGCCGACATCCAGCCGCTCATCCTCGGCGGCACCGTCGTGCCCGTCGGCCAAAAGACCTACACGGTCGGCCTGCGCCAGACCCAGACCGGCGCGGCCGTCTGCGGCGGTTCGCTCATCACGCCCACGCACGTGCTCACGGCCGCGCACTGCGCCGGCTACGCCAAGTACATCTCGATCGGCTCGCACTACCTCAGCGGCTCGACCGATGGCGAGCGCATCGCGGTCAAGAAGGAGACGCGCCACCCCAAGTACAACGCCAACACGATCACGTACGACTACAACATCATCGAGCTGGCGTCGCCGTCGAAGTACACGCCGGTCAAGCTCTACGCCGCGGACTCGGAGACGTTCGTGGGCGCGAACGCCACGGTCGTGGGCTGGGGCACGACCTCGTCGGGCGGCTCGCAGTCCAAGGAGCTGCTCGGCGTCAAGGTGCCTGTGGTCTCGGACAAGGACTGCAAGGCCGCCAAGATCCAGGGCGCCGCGATCTCGGAGACCATGTTCTGCGCCGGCGGCGAGAAGAACAAGGACTCGTGCCAGGGCGACTCGGGCGGCCCGATCGTGCTCGAGCAGGCCGAGGACGTGCTCATCGGCGTGGTCAGCTGGGGCGAGGGCTGCGGCAAGCTCGGCAAGCCGGGCGTCTACTCCAAGGTCTCGTTCGCCAAGGACTGGATCCTCTCGCTCGCGCCCGGCGCCACCTTTGTGTAAACAGGGCGTACACAACTTAGTAAGCTGCCGAGAGAGACGACGCCGACGATGAATGCGTGTCGCTCGAAGCTTTTTATCCTTCCGCGTCGCGCTGTGAGTAGCGGCGCCGGGCGGCTCGTAGTGTTTGCAAAATACTCTTTGGTCTGTTTCTTCATCATCGTGCTTTATTGGTTCGGTTTGGGTTTGACTGGACTTTGGGATCCCACAATGGGGCTTCTCCTGCCATGCTGCAGCGAACGCGGTGCGTCGAGTTGGTTCGGCGTAAGGTCCTTCGACGGCGTTCTAGTGCTCGGTCAAGCCATCGATGTACTAGTACTAGTACTTCTACTAGTAGTAGTACGTAGTAGAACGACACAGTAGTCTGGTCTTTTCAGCCGTGAGAATGGAGCCAAGTGCAGTGCCCTTATCGCTGAGGCGTATTACTAGGACTACTCCACAAGTTGCTGTGAACGAGCAGACACACAATGCGACACAAACAACAAGCGCAGCAACATCGAGTTGAATTTCAAACGGCACAGTAATACGATCGAGCAACACGACAGACGACGTCGCTCCAGTAGACTTGATGTCCAAAAATGGAGAACCCTCAAGCGAATGGCCTAGACCGTACGCTTTACACCCAGGTGGAGTTCGGGACGATGCCCTGGATCCAGCTCTTCACGTACGAGACCTTGGAGTACACACCCGGCTTGCCGGCGACGCCGCAGCCATCGCCCCAGCTCACGACGCCGACGAGCAAGTCGCCCGTGGTCTTCTCGAGGATGAGCGGACCGCCCGAGTCGCCCTGGCACGAGTCCTTGTTCGAGGCGCCGCCAGCGCAGAACATGGTGGCCGAGATGGAGCCCGAGAGGCCGGCGGCCTTGCACTTGGCGTTCGTGAGGACGGGGACGTCCACACGAAGCAACACGTTCGACTGCGAGCCGCCCGACGAGGTGGTGCCCCAGCCCATGACCGTAGCCGTCTGGCCCGCAAAGCTCTCCGAGTCTGTCGCGTAGAGCTTGACCGGCGCGTACGCCGTCACGGGCGTCGCCAGCTCGATGATGTTGTAGTCGTACGTGAGCGTGTTGGCGTTGAAGCTCGGGTGGCGCGTCTCCTTCTTGATGGCGACGCGGACACCGTCCGACGAACCGCTCAGGTAGTGCGTGCCGACGGCGATATACTTGGTGTAGCCGTAGCAGTGGCCAGCCGTGAGCACGTGAGTGGGCGAGATGAGCGAGCCACCGCAGAAGTCGGAGCCCGTGGCGGTCTGGCGGAGGCCGACCGTGTAGGTCTTGGTGCCGGCCGGGACGACGGTGCCGCCGAGGATGAGCGGGTTGACGTCCTCAGCGTGGGCGACGGCGGCGGTAGCGGCGAGAAGAGCAGCGGCGACCTTCATGGCTGGGCTTGGAAGGGAGGGGGCTTGGTGGTTTGCAGGAGGATTGCAAAGTGAGCGATCCGGGAGAGACCGGTGGGCTGGTGGCGACCACCGCTGTCCTCAAGAAGGATCACTGCTTTCGCGTATGGCGTCCGAGGTCGAAATGATGAACCCTCCTCCCCTGCAGGTCTTCGTGATCACTGCGCCATGTTCCCTGACCAAGTTTTCCATGCAGCTTCAATGTGACTCGCCAGTGGAGACTCCAGGAGGTTGTGACTCGCTGGTCATCGGTGACCGACCCGGGTCCCGACAGGTGAGAGGAGTGGGCCCAACTCCACTGTGAGGTGCCATTCCGCTGAACCACTTCATGCGGATCTGATCCCAGCGCTGACCACGAGAGGCCCTGCTCTCCGCCTTCTAAGAGTCTAAGAGAGGGCCTCTCGTGGTCAGCCCCTGGCATCAGACAGGCAGGAGGTGCACTGCTGTTCTGAAGCGCAGGAGCGCTGGTAATAAGCTCGCAGGAACGTTTATGCACGACGAGACGTTTATTATGGTAAGTTATTGTACAGAAGTTGAACACCAGCATCTCAGGACACTAATAACGAACTCTAATGTGTGATTGATAGACCAACTGGTGCACAATGACCACGTCTTCAAAAGGTCGGCAAACCAGTTGGTGTCGATGGCACGCGAGTCGGTCAGCCGCATTCTCTAGGTTTGGCAGTCGCAGTGAGACTGCTATGTAGGCTCGGCTAATAATGCGGTGAAACCAACCACTCCAGAGGAACGAGAACAAGCACACTAGCATGGCTCTATCCATCGTATCTAAGTGCATTTGCCTTTGGCTTCTGAGCAGGGGCGAACCCAGACAACTCGGTGGTCCTGTCTCTGCTCGTCTGGTTGTGCATAGGTTGGCCGAGCTCATTCTGATAACGTGTGCGAGCGAAGGGCCATTCTGGCCACCTGTGGATCCAGTCGGACGACTTCAACGTCTTGAAGGTCTCACACTGACTTGTGAGTCACAAGTCAGTTGGCGGGTTCCATTCAGGGCAATTGGGACGCTCAACTGGGAACTGCGGAGTACAGTAGAACCCACCAAGTTGGTGGGTTCCACTTGGTCAAACAGGTTGTTTACAAGATGGAGAGGCCCTTCGGTCGATCCTAGAGCCCACGGCCTTGAGGTTGATGTGATGTGTACTTGACCCCAGAGTCTGGAGTTGTATGGGCTCTATGGGGTCTAGGAAGGAAGGGATGGATTTCACGTCGTGTGTCGTGATGAAGCAAGTACTAGTACAGTGCACTGTAGACAAGACCCTTTTCAAGTGCAGTCAACCGCACGGCCTGTCTACAGTCCGAAGTTTGGACCGTAGGGCGTGGACAGAAGGAGGTGAGACCAGCGTGGTTAGTATCGATGGCAATCACGACAAGCATCCCGCGGCACGCAGGAATTCGTGGGGTGTAATCAGATCTTGTGGATCACTACTCGGCTGATGCGTCGCATCATGCAACGGCGTGCGGTGCACGCATGCAGGCAGGCAAGCCACCGGCCGAGAGGGGGGATCTGTCTGATGTCTGGATCCTCACCGACAGCGTCGCTTGAGGGGCCAACGATGCTGGGGCAGGAGGCTCCTGGTGCTCATTCACGTACCGTACAGTACAGTACAGTACAGTATTGTACTGTACAACAGCCTTCGAGGACATTCATCCCCATGAGCCGACAGCACGCAATAGACACGGTGAGTCGGTCAGGACTCCTGAAAAAGTCCGACTTGAGTCGATTCGCCTGAGCTGAGACACCTGGTGCCAGCAGTGCTGGTCCCTTCCCGGAATCAGATCGAAAAATGACAGCTGAAGCAGTCTTCCGATTCGGAATCCGAATGCGGCCGTCTGCTTCGGCCGCAGACGTTCTAGGCTAGCTGCTTTAGAACCTCTAGAGTCATCACAGTGCGTCTGCATCATACTGTACCGTACTCCACGCCGTCTTCCAGTTCAGTAGCCCTGGATCTCTTTTGTCGACGTCCAAGCCGTGCACGAGACAGTCCTCCAAGTCTCCCCGAGTTTTCGTCTCGGCCCATACTGTACAATACTGTAGGGCAGAGTGGCGGACCATCATGAGCCGGGTCGCGGTGGTCCGCAGAAAAAGCGGTCCAGAACAGAATACCTTCAACGATATCACTCTCAGGATCATCGCTCGGCGTCACAGAACAGACGAGAACAGCCACATTCGAGCCTGTTTCTGTCACAGACGTTGCCCCAGTCAGAGTGGAAACGAATGCAGCACAGCTTGCCAAAGAGCCTGGTGCTTCCTAGGGAGGAAAGCGTCTATGGGGAGCGTCCACCGCCGCCCTGCTACAACCAGCGGACCGACCGCATTGAGCCCCCTGGTCTCTCCCGGATCGCTCACTTTGCAATCTTCCAGCAAACCACCAAGCCCCCTCCCTTCCAAGCCCAGCCATGAAGGTCGCCGCTGCTCTTCTCGCCGCCACCACCGCCGTCGCCCACGCCGAGGACGTCAACCCGCTCATCCTCGGCGGCACCGTCGTCCCGGCCGGCACCAAGACCTACACGGTCGGCCTCCGCCAGACCGCCACGGGCTCCGACTTCTGCGGTGGCTCGCTCATCTCGCCCACTCACGTGCTCACGGCTGGCCACTGCTACGGCTACACCAAGTATATCGCCGTCGGCACGCACTACCTGAGCGGTTCGTCGGACGGTGTCCGCGTCGCCATCAAGAAGGAGACGCGCCACCCGAGCTTCAACGCCAACACGCTCACGTACGACTACAACATCATCGAGCTGGCGACGCCCGTGACGGCGTACGCGCCGGTCAAGCTCTACTCGACGGACTCGGAGAAGTTCGCGGGCCAGACCGCGACGGTCATGGGCTGGGGCACCACCTCGTCGGGCGGCTCGCAGCCCAACGAGCTCCTCCGCGTCGACGTGCCGGTGCTCACCAACGCGCAGTGCAAGGCCGCCGGTCTCTCGGGATCTATCTCGGCCACCATGTTCTGCGCCGGCGGCAAGACCAACAAGGACTCGTGCCAGGGCGACTCGGGCGGTCCGCTCATCCTCGAGCAGACCACGGGCGACGTGCTTGTGGGCGTTGTGAGCTGGGGCGATGGCTGCGGCGTCGCCGGCAAGCCGGGCGTGTACGCCAAGGTCTCGTACGTCAAGAGCTGGATCCAGGGCATCGTCCCGAACTCCACCTGGGTGTAAACGCCTCCTCCAGAACGGAAGGGAGATTTTGACGAGTGCACGGTGCCATCACGTACAGTAGCGGAAACTCGATATGGTGTCGTCTGAAATAAATCCTCGATGTTGAACCTCTTTATCCCGCATGTGTGTTCTTCCTCGTTCAGGGTGGCTCTACTTCCACGTACTACGGCACACTACTACGCGACAAACCTGCCGCATCGGCTCTCTTTGCGTGGCGTTGGGGAACTGGAAGGCACGCTCCCTAAACGACCGTGTGCCTGGATCCCGTCGCGTCCAAACGCTCTACGACTACGGTCACCCGCACTCCACCGTTTTCCGTCCCAGAGAAAACGCCCTTGAAACAAGTTGTACGACTACGTGGTAGTCGTCCCCCATCGAAGCATTGCACTTCACAGTGCCCGCCCTCGCTCTCGTCCCCTTCGGACTAGGTGGCCGCCAAGCTCGCGCCATTTTCAGTGCCGGCCTCTCAATTCTCCACCAACCGACCCAAAATCCATATCTAACGTCGTTAGTTACGGCATTTCCCCCCTGAAACTCCCCATTTTCAAAACCCGCGGCCAAATGGAACCACCGGCGCCACGGTCTCTTCGGCCGGCGGAGGAGGCGCGCCTCCTCACGGGCCCCCGGGGGCGTCGACGCGAGGCGAGGCGTCGTGTATTGACTTAAAGCCGCTCTCTGCCCGTTGACCATGGACGCGCTGCTGCGGCCGGCGACCCCCGCGGCGGCCATGCGCGTGACCGCGCTGCTCCAGGTGGCGCCGCGCGCCGTCGAGTTCGCGGCGTTCGAGCTGCAGCGCGAGTACGTGGCCGTGCTGAGCGTGCGCAACGCGAGCGACCGCGCGCTGCGCTTCCGCGTGGTGCCGCCGGCGCCGGCGTCGCCCTTCCACGTGCTGTGCCAGGCACAGGACCTCGCGACGACCGCCAACCCGACGCTCATGCTGCCGCCCGGGCTCAGCGTCAAGTTCGAGGTCGTGTTCGCGCCGCCGGCGCCGCCCTCGGCGAGCGACGCGCGCAGCGTCGAGCACGCGCTCTTCCACGACGCGATCCAGCTCCACGGAGACGACGGCTCGCGCGTCGACGTGCCGCTCCACGCGCGCAAGGCCTTTCCGGAGCTCGAGCTGGACACGGCGCTGTGCGACCTCGGGCTCGTAGTCGTCGCGCACCGCGCGGCCAAGGTCGTGCGCGTCAAGAACACGGGTGCGCGCGCCGGCCGGTTCGACGTCGAGATCCTGGACGGCGCCGAGCCCACGGCGCCCAGCGTGCTCGCGCACAGTCGACGCCCGAGCCTCACGGGGCCACCAGGCGCCGGACCAGGCGCAGCGAACAACGGCGCGGCGCAAGAGAGCGAGGCCGCGATCGTTGTCACGCCCGCGTGGGGGGTCTTGCTGCCCGGGGAATCGCTCGCGCTCAAAGTGGAAGTGGTCGGCAAGGCGCTTGGCGAACTGCGTGGCGTGGTGCGCATTCGCGTGTGCGAGCACAGCGGGGACAAAGACGCCGCCAAAAGGGAGGATACGGCGCCAGAAGACGACGAGTCCGGGACCTCGCTCGGCCTATCGCCGTCGACGTACGTGGTGGATAAAATCGTGGACGTGCGAGCAAGCGTCGTGGAGCACAACGTCGAACTGGTGCAGCGCCATGGCAGGGACAAGGTGCAGAATCTCTTCTTCGGGTCGCTGTTTGCTGGAGAAAGTCGCGTGATCGAGACCGTGCTGCGAAACAATGGACCTTTGCCTCTCCAGTTCCGGACGACGCTCAACTTTGGCGGCGGTGGTGCTGGTGGTGCTGGATCGGGGGGTGGCGGGGCAGGCGGAGCGAACGTAACGCGTGACGCAGCCGGTGAAGAAGACCGCGAGGCCTATCAGCGACGCAAAGAGCTGCAAGTGTACCCTCTCGAAGGCCGCGTCGATCCGTTTGGAGAAGTGATGGTGACGTTCACCTACCATCCACGTGCCGTTGATGTCGAGACGATTCTCATAGCGGAACGAAGACTGCGTGCTGGGGAGAAAGCCGGCGAGGAGCTCAACAATGCGACAACCGGCGCCGCTATCCCGCCAATCAACCTCGCTGCATTTGTGTCCATCCAGTGCGCAGACATGCAGTCTCAGAACCTCACGTTCGAAATCACGGGGAAGACGTTTCTGCCCAAGCTCGAGGTATCGCCGTCCTCGTTGGATTTCGGAGACATCAAGAGCTACGATCGTGCCGATATGCTAGTCACCGTCAAGAATTTGTCCGGTCTACCCGTGTCATTCACCATCCCGCGACTGGCCCAGTTTGCGGCAAAACCCAGCGCGGGTCGGTTAGATGTTTTGCAGTCGCAGAGCATCGTCGTAAGCTTTGTTCCGACTCAACTCGGAACGTTCAAATCGTCGCTCGAAGTCGTCGTCAACAGCAGTATCATCACGTTCGTCATCGCGGTGAAGGGAACCGCGGCAGCGCTTGGTGACAAGCAGCGTCATGACCTCGTTGGTGGACCGACAGCGCTACCAAATGATTTTGAGCCGAAGTTCAAATTTATGCTCCCGGAAGATGCGAAGAGAACAAAAGGCAAACTGACACGTAAGTTCCACCGGATGGCGCCGTACGAGTTGGCAGCTTTGAACGGCACAGCAGCCATCGATGAATACGAATTTCAAGGCACGAACAACACCCACTTGACGTACTGCGTACGGGAGCTGGCCAGCCGTGCTGAGCACCGTGATCAATACAACAAATTTGTAAGCGAGCTCCGGCAACGACGGGATGACAAGGCGAAGAAGAAAGCGATGGCGCTCAAGCAAACTGTCTCCTCGCTTCGAACTACGACATCAAACAACGAAGAGAACGAAGAGATCGAGCTTCTCGAGGACGCAGCAGTAAATCTAGGCATGGATCGACAGGGTGGGATCGAGCCAAGAATGTTGAAGCTTCCGCGCGAGCTAGTACGTAACCCGGAACCACTCTGGCTGGAGAATCAATCTTCGATGGGCACACTGGGTGCCACGAAGAAGCACATGTTTGATGAGAACAAGTTTGTGAAGAAGAAATTCAAGGCTCACCCGGCAACACAAGCGGAGATCGCGGACTGTGCGCTATCCCTGAACTTCGACCAACTCGAACTTGTGACCTGTGGCCCCAAGACGATCAACTTCGGCAAACTGAGTGTGAACGGCCTCGGCCGGAAATCGTTGAGCGTCCAGAACAGTTTATCTCAGAACATTCACGTCGTCTTGCATCTGGCAGAGTCAGATCATGTCGAAGAGCTGTCCACGAAGACCGTCCTCAAGTCCCAAGTAATCCCACCCCAGACGCTTGCGGGGTTTGATCTCGTTTTCTGCTCGACCAAGGAACAATTTTTCCAGAAGCAACTGACTCTCACAATCAACGGGATCCACACGAGACAAGTCACCATCGTTGCTGAGGTAGCTCCAATCGTCGTCGCGTTGTCAGCGTCCGAGCTTTCGTTTGAATTCAGCACAACTGATACGAATCCCTCTATGGCGATGGAAGTAGTCGTGACGAATACAAGTGACTCAGTCGCACCGTTCCAGTGGAAACTGCTCCCTCCACCGATCTCGAAAGCTCGCCCAGATTCATCGAAGAGTAGCGGTACTACGGCAACCGCGACAACATCGGACGGTACCGCAGCGAAGAGCACTGATAAATCTTCATCAGCAAAACCGATTTTCGAAATTGTTCCGGCCAGTGGGACATTGTCCGCCACCGAATCCATCCGGTGCCAGATCATTTACACACCACCGAACTCGATCAGCACGGCATCGTTAACCTACGCCGTTGTGCCGGGGTCAGGTGGTCAAGCAACCTGTTCAAACCAACAATGGCTTGTGAGCGAATTTCAGCTTGATATTACTGGTGGTCGCAAAGCGCAACTGGCATGCAAGGCACTGTTCATGGAGACAAAACACCAGCTGAAGGACAAGAAGATCGATCTCGGGATGATTGCCGTCGGCATGGAAAAGGAGAAACGAATCGTACTTTCGAATCCAGCGAACGGAGATGAAGACGGGTACTCGCAACGACTCGTCTTCTACGCGGCGGCGGAACCACCCTCAGTTGCGAGTGGGCTAGGTTTGTCGATCTCGCCGACAATAGGAAGTATTTTGCCGCAAGACTCGTGCGAGATAACGCTCAAAGTGTCACCTCACAAACCTCTCAGTTTGGAGAGTAATGCAGCGACTCTGAACCTGCAACTCCGTGGTGGAAGGTGCATCAAGATACCGTTACTCGCAAACATTGTCATCCCAGAAGTCAAGATTTCCCAGGCTGCACCAATCGATTTTGGCGAAGTGATAATAGGCGTCAGCGTGCCGCGCGTAGTATCCCTCGAGAATCGCTCGAGCATTCCCGCATGCCTCATCATGGATCTGTCGACGTCGCTATCGGAAGAGTTCTCCATCTCGCTTCCATCGAAACTCACCAAAAATATCGACGACGTGAGCAGTGTCTTCATGCCACTCATGCTTCCGCCACCCTCGTCATCCATATCGACAGATTTGGGTGCGAGTGCTTCCGCAGACGATGCAGACTCAGCTTGTCCGAAATGGCAACTCTATATCCCACCGAACACGACCGTGTCGTTTCATCTGAACTTCACACCTATCTCCCCCGGCGCTCACGATGCAGTGCTTCCCATCCAATTTGCTGGACTTTCCCACGCATCCTCCGGTTTTGCTCGGCCGGAATCTATTACGCGTCGAGTCATGGCTACCGCAGTCGCTCCACGCGTATTATTCTCACCCAGCGCGTTGATTGACTTTCATCGCTGCGTGATCACCAGAGAAGGAATCCGCAAGGTGCCGTACACCAAGACTCTCCAACTCATTAACAACGACCCTCAAGGTTCCACGATCAAGTGGCAAATCGATGTCTCGAAGCTGAAGGCAGCGGCCGCAGCGGCAATCACGCAAGGAACTTCGAAGAGAACGGCAGCATCAGCAAATAGCCAGTCGAACATCGTGTTTCACATTGCTCCCGAGAAGGGGGAGCTCGGTCCCGGCGAAGATGTGAAAGTGCGAGTGAGTTTCTTGCCTATGGAGGCCGTGGAGTACGTCGAAGATGAGGTTCCGCTGCTGATCGATGACAAATTCTACATCAACTTGGGTGTGTCCGGAATCGGCATCCACCCGCACCTGTCGTTCAGTGAAAACAAGATTGTGCTACCGACGGTGCCATTGGGAATACCATCTGTCTCACAATTTTTCATTCAGAGCACAGGATACGACCACCTTGAGCTCACATATCGACTTCCTCTCGACGTGTCCAAGGCCCCAATCACCCTGCAGTTTCCAAAGGGGAAAATCTTGAGTATGGCGTGCCCCAAGATCCCGTGTGAAGTTCGATTTCTGAGCAAGAAAAGCGTTGCGTTCAATGCCCGGATTGAGTTCTTCGACGCCGATGGCAACGTCTTCTATTTGCCAATCGCCGGTTGCACCGAGAATTGCCTGCTCACGAACCGCGAGTTTGTAAGCGCTCACACATCAAGTGATGAAGACTCGGCGGCAGCAGCCAACGAAAGTACGGCGGAGCGAAAGATGCTTTCCTACTATTCGCATCCCAGCCACAAGTTTCCCGTGTACGTTCTAACTAGGAAGCAGATCGATTCGGAGATGGTGAAGTTCAAGACACAGGCCGCAAAGGAGAAGGGCTCGGAAGTCGGTGGCGGAGCGCAGCAATCGCTGACGGGTGGATTTGTAGATGTTGACGCAAGTGCGTTTACATATGACGAAACCACAATGACTCAGCAGGTCGTTAAGCTGGGGCAAGCGCAAGCTCCGATCTACACTGAGCGTGAGATCCAGTTCTTATTGCAATACTTGAACGCCAACTTTCTGAAGAGCCCAATCTCCAAATTCCCGCATGATGTTGCGGACACGCTCGGAAAGCCGCTCTACGAATTTTTGGAGATGGTGTGCACGAAGAAACCACCAACCAATGCGATCGTTGGCAGCGCTGTTGTTGACAAGTCGAAAGGTGCGAAGACTGCAGCTGCATCAAGTGCAAGTAACGGCCCGTCGAAGAAGGAACTTCTAGTGCAGTACACCTCACAGTACACGGAATTGCTCAAATTCCTCAAGTCGTATGGCGCGATGCTGCATGATGTTTTACCCGAGCATCTCCTCTCCCAAGACCTCTACGTTCGAGCTTGCGAACACCCCCGTGCTGACCCCGCTATCTTGTCGTCCGCTGCATTGCTCAACCTCAAGTTTCTTCAGCGACGGCGTGCACTCCAGAGCGAGTGGGCAAACGTGAGCGGGACGGCATGGATGAAAATCTTGTACCAGGTGATCAAGTGTTTTCTATTGTACAGAATAACTCAAAAGAGCTACCAGCAAATTCAACAGCAAGCGCTGAACAGCGCGCCTACTGAGTCACAACCACCACCGGCACCTCTTCAACAGTCGACGAAACCTGCCCAACAATTGATGAAAGACAAGTCTGCGAATACGCAATCGCATCCCCAACCGCAAGCAACTGTCGCTAGAGCATGTCAAGGAAGTAACGTCTACAGCGAGGCCGAAATGGTGCTCATTCAGTGGATCTGTGATCATGTGCGAAGCAAGCTCACCGGACCGACTGGGTCCCAACCGCCGTTCTCACCTGAGTCACGATTGCTGGACCTCCAACGCGACCTGCTCGACGGGAAAATGCTGTTTCACGTGCTCGCATCGCATATCCCAACGTTGTCGCTCGACTCTAGTGACTACCGCGGTTTTCGCCTTTCGCAAGTGCCATCCACAGCGTCTGTAGCTCAGATTCAGCAGAACGCACCAGTTCTCCTTCACACGCTCCGATGCTTCGGCGTGGACTTTGGCATGGACCCGAAGAGCTTCTTGGTCGCGATGAATGGCCGCGAGATCGTTGTGCTGCTGCTGCACCTGTATCAAATGCTGCCGCAGTTCATACCCAAGGCGACGATCGAGTTCAAGGGTGTCCTTGGGCAAGACATGGAGAAGACCATTGAACTCAAGAACCCAAGCAATCGCGCGATCCAGTATCAGGTGTTTCTTGATGGAGGGGAAGAAAGCGATTTTAGGATCGAGTCCAGCCATGTTGTCCTGGAACCCGGGAAAGTCGTTGATTTCGTAGTCAGCTTCAAGCCGAAATTCTCCAAGAAAGTCACGGCTCGCCTCGTGTTCCAGTCTGTACGCGAGTCGTCACTCAACACTTCTAGTGGCGCCACTATGGTCTTCTTGCTCTCCTCAAACATCACTGCTCGCAAGCCAGTGCGAGTTATCCAAACAGAAGCCAACGTGTACGAGAAGAAGATGCAAGAGATTGTGATTGACAACCAGTTCCCTGCGAATGGCAACTACAAATTGACCATGGTACAAATGTCACTGGGTTCGAGCGGCGGAGTTGCTGCAGGTGCCTCTGCCCCCACACCTTCGCCAGCGACCAATGGTGCTCAATTGAGTAAGTCGAAACCGCCGCTTGGATCAACAAAAGACACGGCCTCGCCGGGCTCATTTGGAGCGAGCGGAGCACTTGGTCGACGGAATTCAGCCAACACGAAGCTCAGGCCTACCGAAGAGTTGAGTGCAGAACACGCCTGGTGCATTGCCGCCCAACAACCGTTCTATCTTCCAGAGTACGGGGCCGCTGTAATGGCGAGCGCCACGGCCTCGTCATCTCTGATCGGGGAAGCTGGTGGCAGTGGAGTCGCGGTCGCGATCCGTAGCCAGGCATCCACGACCGTCAAACTTGAATTCCTCCCATTGGTTCCTGGTAACTTCAAGTGCCAGCTGCTCTTCCTGGACGAGAAGGTCGGAGAGTTTATGTACGAGATTCACGCAACAGCACATCTACCGCTCACCGTCGAGACGCTCGAGTTTCAGTGCGAGTTGAACGCGAGCATGAGCGGAGGCGGAGGTCGAGGTGGAGGCTCACATTTCTATCGTGAGCTGATCATTCCGCCTAAAAACCTCCAGCTAAACAAGGCTTTAACGACGTTCGTTGACCGTGCAAGTGGCCTTTTAAAGACCAAGCTGAAAGAAGGACTCAAGAAGTGTGAGGAGTCTCACCATCACAGTTACGTCGTTGAGTTCAACTCGCCGTACTTCGCACCGGTATTTCAGGAGATTACGGTCAGCCACACTGTGACAAACTCGGGTGGCGGTGGCGCGCCAAAGTTACCCAAACAGCCATCCATGCTCAGTCTGGACGCCCCGAACACTTCGAGGACCGAAGTGAGCGCTGCTGGAGGTGATTCAAGCACAACATCGAAGACAACGGAGAAGTCAGGGAAGCATTTGGCGCGGCTTGGAACTCCGCGCGGAGGAGGTGGTGCGGGGGCGATGCTGACGGCGTCTCCCAACTCTGTTCTCATCGATTTCCAACCGAAATCAGCTGGATTGTACACGTGCAAGCTGCTGCTTCGCTCGCACAACACGGTTTGTAGCAGCTCCGACTGGCGCGTTTATGATCTCGTGGCAAAGGTCAAGGAGCCCAACGTCAAGACGTTGCTCGAGTTCGTGAGCCCGGCAAGACACAGTATTGTCCAGGAAATCCCGCTCACAAACCCCTCTGACAGCGCGTGGACATTGCGGGCCTCGTTCGGTGCCACTGCTCAGGCCTCGGGGTTCTCCGGTCCGTCGAGCATCAATGTGCCGCCCAAGAAAACCATCAATTACCCATTGACATTTGCTCCCAAGTGGATCTCTCAGGAGAAAACGTCCTTGGCGCTTGTGAATCCATCTACACAGCAGCAGTTCGAGTTTGAGCTGAGTGGTTTCGGTGAAGAACCGCTCGCGCAAGACCACGTGGTGCTGAAATGTCAGGCTCGCACAAGCATCGTCCACGAATTCGCCGTGGTCAGCTTCAAGAGCGATCCCCCGGGAGTGCAGACCTTCAAGATCGAGAGTGACCTGCGCGATGTTGTGGGCGCACCTACGGTTACCGTCCCGAAACCCGGTGACACCGCCAAGTACTCGCTCACGTTCAGTCCCATCGTAAGTGGTACGTATTTCGGCTCGATCACCTTCACGAACTTGAGCACAAACGAGTACACGTGGTACACGATCGAGGCGACCGTGGCACCTCCGGCCCCGGAGGCAACGTTGGACATGAAGACGACCGTGCGGGGTGCGATGGGTGTTGAGATTTCGCTGGAGAATCCTCTCGATCACGCTGTTGTGTTTGCGATTGAGCTGCAGGGCAACGGACTAATGGGCCCTTTGACGTTCGAGTTGGACGCAAAACAGTCAGGGGTGTACGAGCTTGTGTACTCACCGTTGTGTGTCACCAGCGGCCCCAACGGAGCGGAAGACGGAGCCGTGTTGTTCTCTAACGACGAGATCGGGCAGTTCTGGTACGCGTTGAAGCTCATCGCGGAGCCTGCCGAACCGACTCCGATCGACGACATGTCGTGCGCTGTTGGTGACGTATGCACGCAGCCGATTTTGCTGCAAAACCCGAGCGACGTGGAGCTTTGGCTGCAGTACCGCGTCACGAACACGCGCAACTTCTCCATAAAAGGAGGCGGAGGCGAAGGCGGGAGCCCGTCGAGCAAGAGCTCAAGTAAAAGCAGCGGTGCCTCGGGTCAGTCGGTCGTCAAGCTTCCGCCATTTGGCCAAGCAAGCGTTGTTGTCGAGTACACACCGTCATCCTTGTCGGAATACGAGGCAACGAGTGTTATTTTCTTTATGCCCGATGTCGTCAGCGACTGGGAGTTTCAAGTGCGCGGCAAAGGGAAGGCCCCGAGTGTGATGAAGCCGATTAAGATCCAGTCCAAGGTCATGGAGGCGGCGTCGTCGCTCTTCACGTTCAAGAACCCGTTTGTGGACGCGCTGCGCGTCGACGTTAAGCTGCTCATCGATGATGTGGATGTAAAAGCACTCAAGTCGGTGAGTAGTGCGATGCCGCCCGTGTTCGACATTCTGCTCAAGAAGTCGCGAGTGACACTGGACGGGTTCAGCCACCTGCAGGTGCCCATCTCCTTCCTCCCACAGTTTGTGAGCGAGGCCCACGCGGAGATAATCATTCAAGGCCAGGAAGAGTACGGCGAGCTCGAGTGGCGGTACCCGATTCACGGCATCGCGGAGGCGCCGCTCCATCCCAAGTCGTTCGTTCTCGCCTGCCAAGCGCGAGAGCCGCTGGAGAAGGTGGTCCAGTGCGAGCTCTTGGCTGCGCCGCCTGGATTCGCGCTCGAGGACGAAGTCATCACCGTCGAGTGGGAAGTTGACAGCACGCGCTTCGGCACGCTCGCGTCCGCCGACGCGATCCGGCGATGTCTCACCGCGACGCCTCTCCCGCCAGACGACGAGACGCCACTGACGCTGCCGTATCTCATCCAGTTCGAGCCGCTCCGACCGTACCGTGGATCAGTGCATCTGTTGCTGCACAAGAAATCGGGCGGAAAGTGGCGCTTTGATGTCGTGTTTGACGTTGGCGACCCTCCCGTGGACGATGTGATCACGATCGAGTCGACGCTGAATCAGACCTCAAGTATAGCGTTCCAGCTGCGCAACCAGTTTCGCTCGGCCGCGCCCTTCCACGCCGAGTTCTCTGCTGGCTCTTCGAGCGCGTTCACGGTGTATCCGCCCGAAGGCGTGCTGCCGCCGTTTGGCAGCGAGCAAGGCATCAACTTCGTCGTGTCGTTCACGCCGACCGGGTACGGGAAGATGCAGTCGGGCCAGCTGCTTATCGTGACCGAGGAGATGCAGTGGACGTTCAACGTCAAGGGTACGTACCCCGACATGAGCTCGAGTCTCGGCAGCAAGAGCCTGAGCAGCAGCGCCTCGCGCAGTCGCCTGGGCATCGACTCGGTCGGCACGGCGTCGCCCGGGCCCTCGACAGCGAGCAGCGGCCGCACAGCGAAAGCGAGTCGAAGCTCCAGCGGAAGCAGACGATAGATAGAAGAGTGAAAATCGCGTGAACCACGCCCCAGTAGGGATGTAGCCGTGCAGTGCGTATTTTGTCAATCAGACTTATGAAAACGACGCCCTCGCCAGCGCAAAGGTGCCGCCACAACCGACGTGGAAGGTCCGATGAAATGCCCGCCGGACAGCTTGCCCAGTTGAGATTCGTGCGCTTTCGGGGCAGCCAGAGCCGCCGATCAGGATCACGTCAACCTGCGTAAACGGTCACCTTCGTATTGTCAACGGTTAAAGTACCAACACTCTTCTTCTGGGTTGACACCGACCGCACTTGTCGAGAGGTACTGCCCTGTTCCTCGTCGGGTCGCCCAGTACTTCGTGCTTCTCCGTCCCCCAAAGCCAGCCGCCGATCGCCATGCTGACCGAGAACGACGCGTGGGCGCTGCTGGAGCGCCACTGCGTGATGCTGCGCGAGGCCGAGTGGGCGGACGCCGAGTTCCACCGCCGCTTCGACTGGGACGACGCCACGCGCGAGCGCGTGGACGTGGTCGTGCGGCCGCCGAGGCCGCTACGCGTCGCGACTGCGCGCAGCGTCGGCGCGCGCATGCGGCTCGCGCTCGGGGTCGCGCACGCCGTGAGCTCCTGCCGCGGCTTCGAGCCGGCGAGCCACCAGCGCTTCTGGCGGCGCGCGGTCGAGAAGCTCTGGCGCGACACCGAGGACGAACACAAGTTCGTGGTCGACGGGCTCGCAGTCTCGTCGACCACGTTTGCGCACGTGGGCGTCGACTGGTACACGCTGAGCGAGCCCGACCCCGTGGACGAGTTCTGGCGCGGCTTCTTCCAGGGCAACGCGGCGTCCACGGCCAAGCTCAAGACCGCGCTGCGTCAGCTGCGGTCGCACCTGCCGGTCGGCCGCGATACTCTGCTGCGCGTCTCGCTCGCGTCGTGCGTAGGCGATGACCCGGCACTGTTGGCAGAGAACCTCCCGCTACCGCAGGCCGCGCAAATGGAGCCCACAGTCGTACCCGCGGTGCTTCGGAAGATTCTGCACGCGGCGCTCGCCACGCTGCCGCACGCCTGGCCCAGCGCGATCCACGTGGGGCACGTCGTGGAGTACCGCCTCGACGACGATGCGGAAATAACGAGCGAGACACTAGCACTCGTGGCGAGAGCGCGCTGCGCCGCGCCGCCGCCCATGCAGTTTGTTCTCGACCGGCTCGCGGTCCAACTCGCGCCGCCGACGCCGCCGCGGCACGCCGACTCGAGCGCCGCGAGCCGCCGCGCGCTCGTCGTGCGGGGCTGCGCACTCGGCGCGCTGCTCCGCGAGCTGCTCGTGGACGAAACGGAGGCGATCGCGGGCGGAGGCGTCCACACGGTCGCGCTCTGCGGCTGCAGCTACAGCGACTTTCGCCACGTCGGCGCGGCGCTGTCGGCCGTGGCGCTGGCGGCGCGGCCCGTCGCAGAGCTGCGGTGCCGCGGGCTCTTTGACGCGCTGCAGCAGCGGGACCAGCTGCTGCGGCTCGCGTGGCTCTCGTTCGCGCTTCACGTGCGCCGCCGCCGTGGGGGACCGTCGGTGGCGCCGCTGGCGCTGGCACTGCGCTCGAACGGCGCCGTGATCGCCGACCGCGAGCGCCAGTACATCACACAACTGCTGGCGCTGGGCACACCGCTGCGCGACGTCGTGGGCGAGGCGCTGCGGCTGCGGTTTGGCGGCGACGACGACGCGGTCGCGCGCCTCTCGGTCGAGTGTACAGGGCTCGACGCGGCGGTGCGACTCGCGCGCGGCACGCGGCTGTACTTTGAGCCCGCGCGCATCGCTGTCGAGTGCGAGGCCGCCGTGCTGGACGCTGCCGCGGAGTTGCCGCTGGTCGCGCGCGTCGACGACCACGGTGGCTGCGTGGGCGTCGTGTACGCCGGCTTCGGACTCGTGTGGGCCGAGGCGGGATGCGGGCTGGCGTGGCCACACGGGGACGACGACGACGTGGTGATGATCGACGACCCCGACACTCCTCTTGCCGACGACGACGACCCGTTGGTGTCGCTCGCGTTCGGCTTTGACGACGCCGTCTCGACGCTGCCGCCGGCACTGGTACCAGTCGCGCACCGCGTGTCGGCGCTGCTGCCGCTGGTCGCCACGGGCGCGGCGCTCGCGACGCTGGCGCTCGACCGCGTGGTCGTAACGCGCGCGGACCTCGCGCTCGTGCTGGCGAATTGCCCGCGGCTCGCGTCGCTCACGCTCAACCAGTGTGCAATCGAGAGCCTCGCGCCACTGACCGACGCGTATGCGGCCGCCGACGGGCGCTGCGCGGTCGCCGCGCTCACGATCGAGCGCGCGCGCGCCATGTTTGTCCGCGGCCGACGCGTCGACTACCGCCGGCTCCACGACAGCGTGCTGCCCTCGGATCACGGCGTCTGCGGCGCCGCCGAGCTGCTGGCACCACTGGTGGATGCGCTCACAAGCGGCGTCGCGCGCGGCGTGCTGCGTGCGCTCCACTTAGACCTGCTGGACGTGCGGCCCCGCGCCGTCGAGCGCGACATGCTCGACCGCCTGGCGTCGCCGTCGTCGCTGCCGCTCGCGCGGCTCCACCTCGCGTGCCGGTGGCCGCTGCAGCGCATGTGCCGCGCGCTCTTTGGCCCGCTGCGCGACGCGGCGCTCCGGGACCCGCCGCGCGTGCGCTGCGCTACGCTGAGCGTGCTACGCGCCGTTGGCTGTGGGCTGCCCGAGGTGGCACAAGCCGTGCTGGCGTTGGCGGAAGGCGGCGTCGTGCGCACGATCACGTGGGGCCTGCGGCAGGGCTGATCTCCGAACGCGTCCTTGACGTGGTGTGTTTGGCTGCTTCGGAGCTGCTTTGGTAGCGCATTTTCAACAAAATGAACCCACTTCGAAACGCATGTATTCATTTGGAAACGATAGAAATGGATACCTATGAATAGGCTCGTTGTGGCCCGTCTCAGAGGACCCCCCACCAAAGCTGACCCACCGCGCGACGGAACGCGACGGAACGCTATTCTCGACGCCCCACGGTACGCGTGTCTCGCTCTGCTCCGCTTGTCTCCTGTCCGAGGTCCCAGTCGCGCTCGGTTTAGAGGTGGCGGGTGTCACATTCGTCATCTCCCGTGGCCGTCGTCCTCGGCCTCGCACAGCCGACGCGATGGCCACACCGCCGCCGCCGCCGCCGCCGCTGCCGCTGCTCGCGCGCGTGGTCGCCTGCCTTGCGCGCGGCCACCGGCGCACGCAGGTCAGCCACCGCGGCGCCTACTCGGTCGAGCGCGCGCTCGCGTTCGACGACTACCACAAGACCGCGTCGCGCGCGCGCGTGCTCGCCGTGTGCGCGCTGTTCCCGCTGCCGCCGCTCGCGCTGCTGCTCGCGATCGAGTCGCTGCCGCTCGAGCCACCGGAGCGCGGCTGGCGCGGCAACGCCGCCATGTGGGCGCGCACGGCCGCGTCTGTGCTGCTCGTCTACGCGTGCCTCGCCGAGCTCGCGCGCCGCGCGTTCCCGGAACTGCGCATCGGCGTCGCGACCTGCGCCGCCGTGAGCGCGGTCTCGGCCGCCACGTACCTCGCGTTCCTCGTCGCGCTCGCGCACTGGTGGCACTTCCCCATCCCGTTCATGATCGTGGTCGGCGCCGGCCCGTGCTGCACGATCTTCCTGTTGGCGCTCGCGAGCGCCGTGGGCGTCGCGCCGCTTCGCTCGCTCCCGGGGCTACGTGCGCGCGCGCTCCGGTTCGTCGGCTTCATCCTGCTGCTGGGCGGCGTCGTCGTCGTGTACCCGGCGTACCACGCCGCGTTCGTCGCGCTGCGCGGCTGCGCGTGGGCGCAGAACGCGCTGCTGCTGGCGCTACCGCTGCTCAAAGTCGCGCTGCGCAACGCGACGGCGACGCTCTGCGCGCACTGGGAAGACTTTGTGCCCGAGACCACGATCTTCACCATCGAGGTCTTCAACTCGCTCTACACGGTGCGCAGCATGCAGAGCAGCGCGTCGCACGTCACGGCGCCGCTGCTCGTCGCGATCGACGTCGCGCAGTCAATGTACATGCTCTTGGACGTCTCCCGCCAGGCTGCGCTCGTGGAGGCGCTCTCGCGCCGCGCCAAGACGACCGGCGACGCGGATGGGCCGTCCGGGGAGCTCGTTGCTGCGGTCGTGGACCGCTTCCAGCGCCGCGACTCGGCCGCGCAGCTCGACCTGGGCCGCATCCGCGTGTTTGCGAGCTCCCAGCGCGCGCGCGGCCAGGTCGCGCCGCTCACCGTGCTGCTCGACCCGGTCGTGCAGCGCGCGCGCCGGTCGTCCGCGCGCAACACGAGCCGCCGATCGATGACCGCGCGGAGCGTGCGCGAGCTCACGGCGTTGCGTGCGCCACCCGGGGCTTCCGGCACCGTCGCGCCCACGGCCACGGCCACACCCTCGCCACTGCCTTCCAGATCAACCACCGCGCCGCCGCCGCCGTCCGTTGCGGCTGGAAGCGGAGACCATGCGTCACCGCTGAGCCAGAGCGAGAAGACGCAGCTCGTGGACGCGACGCTGCGGCTGCTGTTCCGATGCGAGTACGCGATCCTGACCGAGTACGTCGAGTGCGTCGTGCCGGCGCTGAACGCCGTGTTCCTGGCGGCGCTGCCGCGGCTGCCCAACCTGCAGTACTATGCGCAGGAGGCCGAGGCCGCGGCGAGCGGGCGGCTCGCGGGCATCGTGCGCACGGTCGCGCTGTTCGCGGCGCTCGAGCTCGTGTCGCTGGCGCTGCTGCAGCTCACGTTGCGACGCCGCCTGGGCGTCTCGCCGCTCTTCCAGCTCGCGTTCGTGCTCGAGACGCAGTGCGCGCTCGCGCAGAGCAAGCTCGCGCTCTGGATGGACATCGTCCCGCAGTTCACGCTCGTCCACTTTGGTGCGTCTCGCTCGGCTTGCTGCTGGCTGTGACTCGGCTAATCCGTGTGTGACGTGGTGTAACTAGGCGCCGACTTTGACGCGCTGCTTCGATGGCTGCAGGGCGGCGCGTGGACTCTCTCAGTATCCTAAACGCAACAGTAAGATGACATAGCACGCGGTAGACGGAGGCCGATTGACAAGTGGAGCACCACGGGTCTCTATCAGCACAAGATGGGACGGAGAAGAGACCCCGAGTCAGTCGGTGTGTGTTACTACTAGCACTATACAAGCCCCGTGTCCGTCCCTAGGATCTCGCCTTGGCGCCCGCGGCTCGCAGGATCTGTAGACACGGCTGGAACTGTAAAACAGCAAGAAACAACACAAATGTCAGCCGCCGGGACCCACCGGTTCCTCCCACCGAGACAACAAGAACGTACGTGTTTGGACTTGCGGAACTTGGGCAGCGTGTCGCGCTCGAGCATCTTGGTGATGGACTTTTGCGCGGGGACAAACAGCGTGCGCGCCGGGTCGTCCAGGCTCTTGACGATCTCCTTGACGATCGCGCCCTCGAGGTTCACCTGGAGCTTGGCGCGGCCGCAGATGTACTTGCGGTAGATCTTCTGCGCGCGCAGCTTGAGGTAGTTGCGGTGCGGGATGTCCTTGTACTCGTTGCAGTCGAGCCAGAAGTAGATGCTCTCCGTGCAGAAACTGCGGATCATAAAAAATGAGTTAGAAACGCGCTGTAGCCACTTGGAAACGGTAGAGATGGGTACGCACATTTCCTCGGCAAATTGCAAGAACAGCGACCGCGTGTCCTGGTTCTCGAGGATCAGTGTGACGCTCACGGCCTCCTCCGCTAGCTCTGGGGCAGCTCCGTGTGCGCCGACCGAGCGCCGTCGGCCGAGGCGTGTCGTGGCGGCCGTCGCGCCGTCGCCGCCTCCGTTTGCCGCCGATGCGCCAGCCATCGTGTCCGCGCTCTGGTGGCTCGTCTGCGGGCGCCCACCGTTGCCCACGTCGCTGTCGATCGCGCCGAGCGCCGACTGCCGCGCGGTGCGCAGCTGCGCGTTAGTGATCTGGATCGTGCGGTACACCTCGCTCTGCTGGAACTTGGGGAAGAGCGTGGACTGGAAGAACCCGAAGATCTCGTCCTGCGTCTTGCGGAACATGGCCGGGCTGGGCCGCTCGAGACTCTGCTGGAGCTCGCGCGTGAGGTCGTCGCGCAGCACGACGCACTCGCGCGACTGCGGGTCGCAGAAACGGTTGTACAGCTTCTTGGCCTGCCGCGTGAGGTAGTCCGAGGTCGGCAGCTGCTGGAACGTGGCGATCTCAAAGTAAAAGTGGAGCTCGTTCAGGCACTGCTCCTTCTCCAAAAAGTGGCGAAAGTACTTGCGCAGAAACTCGAGCTCCAAGAACTCGCGTAGCGGGATCCGGTACACGTCCACGAGGTCGCCGCCGTGCGCAGACGTGGATGACGCAGCGGCAGAGGTTGCCGAGGCCCCGTAGGACAGCGCCGCGACTTCTGTGGCAGCCACCACACCGACGGACAGCGCGCTCTCGCGGCGCCGCACGCTCTCGACGACCGCGGGCGCGATGGGCATCACGGCTGTCGGGGGCGCCACGTCCATGGCCGCGCGCATGTCCTTATACCGCGCGTGCGACCGGAACTTGGGCAGGTACGAGGCCTCCCAGAGGTTCACGACGTACTTGAGCGCGTCGGCGAACGTGAACTCCGAGGGCGACGAGAGCTTGAAGAGGATGTCGCGGCGCACGTCCACCGGCAGCTCGATCTCGAGCTTGCCCCCGCGGCGCACGAACCGGTCGAAGATGCGGCGCGCCTTGATCTGGATGTAGTGCTTCTGTCCGTGGGGCAGGAGCTGGAACTGCTCCACCTCTTTGTAGAACAGCAGCGTGGCCTCGAGCCCCTCCTCCTTGAGAAAGTCGCGGAAGAAGTTGACGCCCACGCTCTGGAGGATCTCGCCGAGCGTCGGCGCGTCCAGCTCCACGGGCTGGGCCGTGACGGCGGTCGTATGCACCAGGAGCGCGTCCGCTGACGCCGTGGCTGCCGCGGCAGCGTGGCCGGCGCGTCGGCCGGGCACCGAGGACGACGCGGCGCGCGCGGCCTTGGCGGCCTCCTGCCGCGCGACCTGGAAATCGAGGAACGCGCGCGAGCGGTAGAAGATGTCGAGGTGGCTCTGCACGAGCTCGGCGCTGCAGAGCAGCACGGCGTCGTTGAAGAGCTGCGATGAGAGCGGGTACTCGACCACGCTCTGCAGCAGCTTGGCCTTGACCGCGCCGCTGAGGCAGATCTCGGCCTTGGAGCCGTACCGGATGAACTTGTTGAAG
>JAMFLL010000365.1:0-41578 GCA_027475725.1 Pythium rhizo-oryzae
AGATCCGCGCCACGTTCGGCATCACGCAGGAGTTCACGCCCGAGGAGGAGCAGATGATCCGCGAGGAGAACAAGTGGTGCGAGGACATTTGAGCGCGCCCGCCAGTCCATGCGCCGCTCGTTTCCTCCCTACTTTCCCCTCAACGTTTTTACCTCTTCCCTCGGCGCGTGGTGGTCGTGCGCGCACGACGCTACGTGCCTCCCTGCATGTTCCGCCTCCCCCACGACGACGAAACACAACTTCGAGAAACAAAACGAAACGCATAATTTAAATGATCGCTGTTTTGGTCGCGCGCGTTTTCATGCTCATCCGTTTCCTGGTGCTGCCCAACGACTACATACTCCGACTACACGCAGAACATTCTCCCAACGACTGATGGATGATCTCGATATCACCAACATGGAGATCCCACAGATCGTTATTATCCATCACTGTGAATACTTACTTGCGGATGATGCCGGCGGCGGAGAACTCGAAGCCTCGCAGCGACAGCGTCGGCTCGGTCGTGGCCGCGGCCAGCGCGGCCGCGGGCAACCGCACGCCGCACTCTCGCGCAGCCTCGACCACGATCCGCACGGCCGCGTCCACGCGGTTGAGCGAGTACGCCGCGAGCACGATGTGCTTGTCCACGTACACGGCCACCGCGTCGGCGTCGTCTGCGTCCTCGACGATCTGCTCCGTGAACGCCGCGAACGACGAGGTCATGTCGTCGGGGATCGGCCCGATGCGCCGGTAGAAGCGGCAGCCGAACATCATGTCGAGCGCCGAGAGGGCATCGGCTTTGGGAATGCCGTGGTCGCTCACGTACCACGCGAGCTGGCGCGTGGCCTCGTCCGTGGCGCCCAGCGGCTGCTTGATGCCGGCGTTCGCGCGGCCCTCGACCAGCGTCTCGACGAACTTGCGGAAGAGCAGCACGCGCTGCCGCACCTTGAGCAGCCGCCGCTCCAGCAGGTCGAGCAGCTCCTTGGCCTGCGCCGTGCGGCGGTACTCGGCGAACAGCGTCGCCGTGAGCGCGAGGAACGAGAGGAAGTCGGTGAAGTCGAGGTCCGGGCCGGCGCGCTGCTGGAGCTTGCCCAGCGCCGTGGTGGGCATCGGCATGGGCGACTCGACCTGCCACAGATCCTCGCGGGCCGCCGTCGGCGCCGGCGGCAGCTGGCGGTGGTACTTGCTCAGCAAGAACAGCACGCGCGACGCGTCGTTGGCCTCGCGCAGCACCATGTCCCGCGAAAAGTCCTGGAGGTTGCTGCTCTGCGCCAGGTACATGACCTTGGACTTGATCTCGTCGATGATGTCCAGCGCCGCGGCAGCCGTGGCCTCGCGCTCCGACGGCGACGCCCGCGAGCCTTCTTTGAGCGCGTCCAACAGTTCGGCCAGCCGATCGACTCGATCCACCGTGTTGGAGGACTCTGCCGGCGCTGCCGTTGCGGTGGATCCCTTCTTCGAGACGGATAACTGCTCCATGAGCCGCAGCGCGGTCTCGGTCACGTGGTCGTCCGCGCGGATTTTGTCCTCGTCCTTCTTCTTTTTCTTCTTGTTCTTCTTCTTCGAGGAGCCACCCGCCTCGACGGAGGCCACCGTGCTGCTGATGGCAGCAGGCGATGCAGCATTCGTTGTCGAAGCCGCCGGTTTCTTTTTCGTGTTGGCAGTCGCCACGGCGGTCGATCCATCGAGTCCTTGTGCTGCAGCATCACGGTGCTGCTCCAATCGCTCTTTGAGCTTCTCCCCCTGTTCGACTCTGTCGGGCTGGATTTGCATGCCCTGGGCTCGCTCTCGCTTGAATTCCTGGATGAGTTCATCTTGCTTGCGCTGCTCCACGACCGAGGTCAACAACTCGCGCTTCCACCGCGGGTTGGTCGTCAGATCATGGACATACTTGCCGGCCGCGTTCTTGTGCGTGACGTTCGCGCCCATGCGCATCACGAACGCAAGCACGCCGCGATCGCTGTTCCGCACGGCAATGTGCGGCAGCGAGTCTTTGGTCTGGTAGGTCACTTTGTTGGTGTCGCGGAAGTGATCCGCGCCGAGGATCAACCGCACCATGTCTGGATACCCGGCCTTCGCTGCGCTGTGGACAGCCATGTAGTCGCAGAGCTGATCGTTGTGGAGCCCGACCCATCGGTTCTGGCCGATCTCTGGCGGGTTGTGGAAGTGGCTGGGTTGACGGTACAACGCGCCCATTTGAATCAACCACTCCAGTAGTCGTCGATCACGGACGCGGCCAGCCGCTGCGTGGTGCAGCAGCGAGCACAACTCGACGTTCGGGCCGGGAAGAACCATGCTCAGAACTGCTGGGTCCTCCATGACCTGCTTCTTCAACGTAGCAACCTGGTCTCCGTAGAGAGGACCTGTGCTCTCCTCCATCATCTTCATGAGCGACTTGAACACCTCCATCGTCGTCGGCTTCCCGGGCAAATCAACTCGAAACTTTCGAGAGCCAAACTCAAGCGAGACCAAATCTGGAGTTCGCGGTAACGTGAAGTAGATGGTCTCGATCTGAGACTCGCTCAGTGCCCCGAAACGAGATGAGATCACTTCAGCCGCGCGGCGGGCCGTACCCAAGACGGATTCGCTGATCAACTCTGCCATCGCCTCGCCGCGTGCACGCACATCCGGCCGCGAGAAGTCCATACGCAGCAACCCAGCCGTGTCGGCCGTCATCACCGACGTGCCGTCGAGGCTCAGCGTGTCGAGGAGCGGGAGAAGCGGATTGATGATGCAGTCAACGGAGGCGCGACTTCTCCGCACGTTGAGCGGTGTGCGCGAATCCATCTCGGCGACCATGGAGTTGAACGCATCGCGACGATCGAGCTTATCGCAAAGGGCGTTGAACACATCCATGAGATCGTCGCTGAGCTTGAGCATGTCTCGCGAGAGGACTCGCGAGTCGAACAGCTCCTCTCGGCACAATTCGGCCACGGCCTTCAGTAGCTTCGTCCATGCCGTGGTTTTCGACACTTCTACTGGGAGAACGGAGTAATCCTTGGCCACGAGCAAGTGGAACAGCGGCGACATGTCCTTGAGTTGGTGCGAATCACGTGCGCGCTTCGAGTGCTTGCCTTGTGAGGCGTCACGCTTGTTGAAGACGGCATCAATTGCTGACTCGGTCATGTTACAGCTCGCAAGGAACGTACGTAAGAATGATCCGTGGGTCGCAGCAGCGCGGTTCGGCGTGAAGACAGCCTGCTCGTACACTCGGATCACGTCTTCAATGAACGGGATCGTCTCGAGCAGCTGGCGGTCGCGAAGCGCCGAGTAGATATGACAAAAAGCTCGAAAGCGCGCGGTTGTCATCGTCGCGAAAGAGCCGACGAACAAGTAGCTCCCGTGGTGATCCAGCAGCGTGCACCCCGCCAGTATCGGGTGGGCTCGCAGCACATTGATGAGCTCTTCGTCTTCTTGCATGTCGTACAGCACCTTCTCCAGGGCCTGGTGGAGATTCGGGTCGGTTTGCTGCACGTTGCCACGAATGATGGACGCGTTGAGTCGGTCCTCCAGGTCCCAGCGATGCGTGATCGAGAGACTGATGTTGCGGCCGAGCCCGAGATTGCCCTGCAGCGCCGAGATCGACCGTACCCACGTAATCCCAATGAACACCATCTCGAGCGACACCTTGCACGTCTTGAAGTAGCGCTCGAACGGCTTGATGTACCACTCGCGGAGACCCCCGGCGCCAAACTCGGTGCCTCGGTGGCGGTTCTCCTCCAGCATGTTGTACAGCAAAGGCAGCTGCTGCGCCAGGAACGACTGCATGACAAACAGGTTGGGCACCATGTACTGCGGTGTGCGCTCCTCGCCGTAGGTCTCGCCGTACAGTCCTTCATGGATGATCAGCGGGTTGCGCATACCCGGGCTGGTCGAGTTGGCAAACTTGCGCAGCCCGCGCGCGGACCAGAGCACGTCATAGAGGATCGAGCCGCGCACGTACTGGTACTTGGGCTCGGCGTCCTTGTCGGCGCTGGGCGTCCAGGCCGCGAACACCTCGTCGCGCACGGCCTCGAGCGCCTGGAACGGGAAGAACTCGGACATCATGACCATCAGGTCCATGCCGTCCTCGATCAGCGGATACCGCAGCTGCAGGCGCGCGGTGACGCCGCTGGCGCAGTCGATGGCCACTTTGGCCACGGCCGTGGCCTCCAGCAGCGTCTTTTTGCCGATTTTCACGTCGAAAAACGCCGCGTACACGGCCTCCGAGAGCTCCTCGAGCTCCATGAAGAAGCACGCGAGCTCCACCTGCACGTCCTCGTCGAACGCCTCGTCGAACAGCGCGCGGCGCTCCGCGGCCGACAGCGGACGGATCTTGCCGGCGCCCGCAAGCGCCGCCGACTGAAACGCGCCCTCATCTTTGTCGTCGAAATAGTCGTCCGGCAGCGCCAGCACCTCGTAGTAGTTGGAAAAGTCCAGCGGTTGGTCGGCCTCCTGGTCCTCTGCGTCTTCTGACGTGATGGTCTTTTTCTTGGCCGGAGGGGTCTCCTTGGCCACCTCCTTGAACGCGCGCTTGAGCTTGTCGAACCACGAGCGCAGTCGGTCGAGAAAGTGCGCGTGCGAGTCGTGCGCGTCGTACGCCGTCTCCGGGAAGAAGAGCGCGACGCGCGCGCGCAGCGTGATCGCCGTCTCGCAGGCCTCGAGCGCGCGCGGCAGCGCCGCCAGCAGCGCCGGCGACAGCGCCGTCGCGGGCGCGCGCGCCACCGCGTCCACCACGCGCTCGTACGCGTCCAGCGGCGCCTTGGTGGACGCGGAGGACGCCAAAGCGCCGGCGCCGCCGTCGCGCGCGCGCAGCAGCCAGCGCAGAAAGCACTCGGTCGCGCGCTTGTACTTGCCGTACGTGCCGCTGGGAAACGCCTCCTCCCCAATCGTGGTAGTGATCTTATTCCGCGGTTTAGACGCCGCCGCGTGCGTCTTGCGGCGCGGCGCCATGTTTGCCGCTTCCGGAACTTGGTGGCGGGAAAAAACGGAAAATGGGGGAAGCGGAAGATGACGCGGGAACCAAAAGATACAAAGTGGGTTACACTTTCGGGCCGCGGAGGGTTACACTTTCTGTCCCTCGTCTAGTATCCAAAACAAGGGACGCGATTCGGATGGCTACACGACCATCACTCTGTAAATGAGCTGAAAGAGACCTACGCGATGGGCGCTTTGGCGGCGGCGGCCGCGAGCTGCGCGATGTCGAGCCCGTCGAGCACGAGCCGCGTGGTGTTGTCGCTGGCGCTGTGCGCGCAGAGCCGCACGCCGCTGCGCGAGGCGGCGCCGGCGACCATCTCGGCGGCGTGCGACACCTGCGCGGCCGACCACGAGGCCACGACGATGGTGGGGCTCGAGTGGATGTAGAGGAGAGGGCAGGTGCACGACCACGTGCTCGAACAGCGACTCGAGCGCCGCCGGCGTCACGTCGCCGTCCATCTCGAGGCGGCGGAACCACGGGTACTTGACGAGCGCGTCGACGTTCGAGACGCCGCTGGCGTGGGGCGCGAGCCACCGAAACACGAGCCGCGCCTCGGCCAGCGAGCCGGCGGGCGGCGTCACGCCCAGCCGCTGGCGCTCGGACACGTAGCTCTTGACCGACTCGCAGAACACGCGGTCGCGCGGCTTGTGCTTGAGCAGGCGGCGCTCCACGAGCTCGAGCACCTCTTGCGCCTGCGGGTGGCGTCCCAGCTTCCGAAACAGCGCCACGGTCGACATTGCAAACGACAAAAAGTCGCCAAACGCCTGTGCCGGCCCGGCGCGCTGCGCGAGCTTACCCATCGCGCTGTCGTCTTGCGGGAGATCGCGCATTGGTGTTGGCAGTTGGCGATAGTGCTTGCTCAATAGGAACAAGACTCGGGAGGCGTCCGAGGCCTCGAAGGCGGCCGATGGGTCCGCTTTAGGGGTCTTGACAAACCTCTCCACGTTAGCTCGGATCTTGTCCACCACCGTGACGGCACGCTTCGCCGCTTCCTCGCACTCGCTACGAGCAGCCCCGACCGGCGAGTGGTTCCCCTTGAGTGTGTCCAGCCATTGCGAAAACTGGTCGATGCGTTCACCAGTCTGGATCTCCGCGATCGTCGCTTTCGCTGTTGCAGACTCGACCTTTTCTGGTTGAGCATGTGCGCGAACGAGTTAATGAGCGACGACATCTCCGGGTCCCCAGGCGTGGTTTTCTTCGAGGCTGTGAGAGGATTCTTTTTGATGGCCTTCTTCTTCTTGGTCGTGACGACCGCGCTGCTCGTATTCGCACTATTGTCACTGGCGGCCGACGGGGGTGACTTGCGCGACGGCGCGAGTTGCACCTTGATGCCTCTTGGCTTCTCTTTCGCAGATTTCTTCTTCGTGCGCGGAGCTTCATCCTCGTCGCTCGAAATGTCCGTGCGCTGCCAAATCGCCATCGCCAGCAGCTCGCGCTTCCACTCGGGGTCCGTCGTGAGATCGTGTACGTACTTCCCGCGGGCATCTTTATGGTGGACCTCGACGCCCAGGTCGTCCAGCAAATCAAACATGGCTCGATCGCCGTTACGGACCGCGATGTGCGCAAGCGATTCCTTCGTGACGAACGTGAGCTTATTGACGTCGCGGCAGTCGTCCGCCTTCAATATCATCTCCACAATGTCTCGAAGGCCCGCCCTCGCGGCACGGTGGACGGCCATGTAGTTGTGCATATCAGTCAAGTGGTACTTCCATTCGCTGCTCGGGATCGGGTCATGGAAGTAGCACGGCTGCCGATCCAGCGCACCCATCTGGATAAACCAATCGACGAGCCGCCGATCACGGACTCGACCAGCCGCGACGTGGTGGAAGAGCGAGCACAGCTCGACAGTGTGGTCCTCGGCAGTCAGGGAAAGCAGTTACTCGCCAGCTTTCACTGCTTCTTTGAGCCTCGTGACTTGCTCGTCCGTGAGCGGCCCTGGGCTTTCTTCGACCATCTTCATGAGAGCGTTGAACGTATTGACACTATCGTCCGCGTCCGTCCACGGCCTTCTGAGCGTGCCCCCAAACTCGAGTGTCGCAAAGTTGGGTGTAGGCGGGAGTGTATAATAACGGCTCTCCATCCAACTCGGATTGGCAACGTTGAAGTGGGACGCGATGATGGCCGCAGCGCGCTGGCAGTAGTACAAGGCCAATGTGCCCAGCTCTGGAGATGACACAGTCGTACTGGTCCGCGCCGCGCCCGTGAGCACCGTCATCGCGACCGATCCGTCCGCGTTCAGCCTGTCGAGAAGCGGCAGCAGAGGCGACACCACGACGTCTTCGAGCGCCTGCTCGGCCGCGCGGTCGATCGGCTTCTTCGGGTCCGTTTCTTCGAGAAGCGACGTGAATTCGGATTGCCCACAGAGGCAGTCCCGCAGCGTTATGAAGAGGCCCATGAGATCGTACGAGAGGCGCAGCATGTCTTTGAAGAGCACGCGCGACCCAAAGAGTTCCTTTGAGCACATGTCCGAGATGCCTTCCAGACGGGCTCGCCACGACGACGCCTTCAATATCTCCGGAGGAAGCTCACAGTATGCGCGGCTCTCGAGGAGGCGCAGCACCGGAGACATGCACTGCAGACAGTGGCAGTCGGTCTGATGGGTTGTGTTCTTCTTTGATTTAGTCTGACGGGATCTCGCGGTGGGCTTTTGCCCCTGCGAGCTCGCGCGGTAGACCCGCATGTAGGAGCCGTGGACCGCCGCGGCCCGCGACGGCAAAAAGAAAACGTGCTCGTAATGCTTGATTATGTCT
The DNA here is from genome assembly GCA_027475725.1 of Pythium rhizo-oryzae. Classification (NCBI taxonomy): domain Eukaryota; phylum Oomycota; class Peronosporomycetes; order Pythiales; family Pythiaceae; genus Pythium; species Pythium rhizo-oryzae. Next base: position 7,690 of record JAMFLL010000365.1, read on the forward strand.
TCAAACAGCGGGATCTCGTCCAGTAGCCCGCGATCCCGCAGCGCCGAATAGATGTGGCAGAACGCGCGCAGCCGCGAGTTGGAGCGACTCTGCTCCGCACCCTCGTGAAGATAGTTAAATGGGTACAACTGCAAGAGCCCACCGGCGAGTATCGGATTGGCACGCGTCAGATCCGTGAGATTTTTGGTCAACGTGGACTCCATGCCCTGGAGAACCGATCGGAGGTGATTGTACAGCCACTCATCCCGCCGACTCTGTCGACTGGTGATGGCGATGGCGTCGCGCAGTCGCGCCTGGAGGCTCCACTGGTGCAGGATTGATACGCTTATGGTACGCCGCAACCCACCGTCGCCCTGAAGAGCAGAGACAGAGCGTGCCCAGCAAATACACACAAACATGACCTCGAGCGTCACCTTCCTTGTCTTGAAGAACTCGACGAGCGGCTGGAAAAACACCTCGGAGTAGCCGATGGATTCGAGCGGGAGGCCGCCGGCGCGCGCGTAGATCCATTCGTTGTACAGCTCGGTGAGCTGCTGCATGAAGAACGACATGGGCGGCAGGAACGTCGGGATCGTGTAGTCCTGCGTGAATTCTTCGTGGTATGGCTCGCCCACCATGGCTTCAAACGCCTGGGTGGGTTTGTTCGGGTTCTTGGGCCGCATGGTATCGAAGCCCGTGCCCAGGCACACGTCGATCCACAACACGTCCAGAATGATTGTGCCGCGCACGTACTGGTACGGTGGCGGCGGGTCCGAGTCCCGGCGGCGCGTGCGCGCGGGCTGCCAGCGCTGGCTCACGGTCTCGGCCACCTGGGCGACCTGCGCCATCGGGATATGCGTCAGCATGAAGCGGGAAAAGTCGGCCACGTCGCGCACCTGCGGGTGCTGCAGCTGGAATTGCGCCATGAGGCGCCGCGCAAAGTCCGCGGCCACGTCAACGACCACCGCGGCCTCGAACAGTGTCTTCTTCTCGAGCTTCACGTCGTAAAAGGCCTTGTACACGGCCTCCGAGAGCTCGTCGAGCTCGAGCAGAAAGTAGGCCACCTCCAGCGCCGTGTCGTCCTTGAACGGCGCCTCCGTGAGCCGCTTGCGCTCGCCCGCGGAGAGACAGGGTCGGCTAGCAGGTGCGTTGACACTGATCGCTTCCTCAGGGTCATCGAAAAAGTCGTCGGGTAAATCCAACACGTCGTAATAGTTGGAAAAATCCAACGGCTCGCCGTTGGCGCGCGCCGGGCGAATGGGCCTGGACGTCGTTGGATGCTTGTCGTTGGCGACACGCCCAACGTTGGCGCCGCGCAGTTGGTGGTACCAGCTCGTGAGCTGCTCCAGGAAGTGGCGGTGCGGGTCGTGGCCGGTTTTAAGAGGGAAGATCTGCGCCACCTGCGCGCGCAGCGTGATCGCGCACTCGCACGCGGCCATGGCGAGCGGCCAGCGGCGCCGCAGCGCGTCGGGCAGCGCCGCCGGCGCCTCGACGATCGCGGCGACGATGCGCGCGAGCTCGCCCACCGAGTTGCCCGTGACGGCGGCCGTTGGTTTTTTCTGTTTTCTTGTGTGGGCATTGGCGGTCGGCTGTTGTTGTTCTTGTTGTTGTGGGGAAGTGGCCTCCGGCGCGCCAAAGCCACCGGCCTCGCGCGCGCTCAGCAGCCACTCTAGGAAGCACGCGGTCGCGCGCTTGTACTTGTCGTACGCGCCGCTCGGGAACACTTGCGCCGCCAGCGCCATGCTGTTGGCCAACGAATTTCGTTTGGGGTGTTTGTTCCCCCCACGAATCCAACGCCTTTACGTACTGAGTTAGGAGGATGCATCCAATACCATTACTTGACGTCGCGAGAGATGGTGAGCCCGTCGACCACGAGCTCCGTGGCGTTGTCTTGGTCGCTATGTGCGCGGAAGCCCACGCCGCAGCGCGCCTTCGCGGCCTCCACGACGCGCTTAACAGCACTAGTGAGTTCCTGCGACGTGTGAGCGGCCACCACCACGACATTGGACTCGACCATGCATACACACAAGACCGAGCGGTCCCCGCTTAGGATGGACACGTCTTCCCGGAGTCGGCCCAGCGCATCGGGAGATACACCGTCGAGCGGCGTGAGGCGATGGAACCACGAGAAACGGCCCAGCAGATCGACGACACCGACACCGTTGGTGTTGGCAGTAGGTTGCATCCACTGGAAGATGTGTTGGGCCTCGGGTAGGATCCGGTTGTCGGCTGGAAACTCCTGCGGCGCCGTTCTCGGAGATACGTCTTCACTATCTCACAGAATGCGCGGTCGCGTGGCTTGATCTGGAGCAGTCGACGCTCCAACCTCTCGAGTGTCTCGTTTGCCTGGGGCTCGCGACGCCCCATGTGGAACAGAAACGCCGTATGCACAGCGAAGTCCAAAAATTCCCCAAAAGCCTGCGCCGGGCCGGCGCGTCGCGTGAGCTTCCCCAGTGGGCTGTCATCAGGCGGAAAGTCGCAGGTCGCCCCGGGCAACTGGCGGCGGAACTTGGTCAGTGCGGACAGCACGAGGGCGGCGTCGCTTGCCTCGCGGAGCGTGACCTGGCGGGAGATCCTGTGCAGCGTTGTCGAGTTGGCAAAGTACGCGACGCTGGCGCGGATCTTGTCGACGACATCCAGCGCTTTGACCGCGGCCTCCATATCCGACTGGTCTGCTTTGAGTTTGTCCAAGTAGTGAGTCAGCTGCTGGATGCGGTCGCCTCTCTCTACGACTGGGCTTGGTGACGGTGGCATGGTTCTCGGTTTGAGGCTGAGTCTGCTCACAAATTTTATGAGCCTGTCAGCTTTCTTGGTCGCTTGGCTTTCGACTTGGACCGGACAAACATCACTTTTTGGGGGAGAGGTGCTGTCGGTTGTCGAAGCTCGGTATTGGCGCGCGTCTTGCTCCTTCTGCTTCGTAACTTTGATATCTTTCGTGTCCCCTTCTGCTGCTTGCCGCTGCCACAGCGCGACCTTGACAAGTTCGCGCTTCCACGTTGCGTTGTCCGTGTAGTCGTACGCGTACTTGCCACTCGAGTCCTTGTGGTAAGAGTCGGCATTGCGGATTTCCAGCATCCGATGCATTTTAGGATCATTGTTGCGGACGGCGATGTGCACAAGCGACTCTCTCGAGTGATATGTGACTTTGTTGAGATCGCGGAGAAAATCCGCTTCAAGAATCAGTTCCACAATGTCCGTTAGTCCGGCCTTCGCGGCGCTGTGGACGGCCAGGCAGTTGTTCAAGTGCTTGTATCGATGCTGTGCGTAGTCCTGACCGATAGGTGGATGCTTGCAGAAGTGATGTGGCTGATGGTGCAACGCGCCCATCTGAATGAACCACTCGACGAGGAAACGGTCGCGAGCCCGACCGGCAGCTACGTGGTGGAACAGCGTACATAACTCGATTGTTGGGTCTTCTGCGACCATCGACAGCAGCTTCGGGTCAGCTTGGACGGCGTCCTTCAGCCTGGCCACTTGCTCGCCGCTCAGTGCTTCTGGGCTCTCTGTCATCATCGCCATGAGAGTCTTGAACGTATCTCGTGTCGAGGTTGTGGCCTCCGCAGTTGGCCCTTGCCTGATGACGCTGCCAAACTCGAGAAACGCCCACTTGGGAGTATTCGGGAAGGTAAAGTAGCGGAGCTCGAGTTCGAACGGCTCGCTGACGCGTAAGTAAGTTGAGACTGTGGCTGCCGCACGCTGACAACATCGGAGCGCGAGTTCACGCTGTTGTTGCGATGCATTTTTTGTGACCAAGCTGGAGTCCTCGAGGTTTAGATTGTCGAGCAGCTTCAGTAGTGGCGCCACAACGGCGTCTTCAAGCATTTCTTTCTCATCGGAAGCAGTCGGTGTTTGTGAACGCCCTCTTGTCAGCAACGAAGCAAACTCGACGTCGTCATGTAGTTCGTCGCGCAGCGCAACGAACATGTCCGCGAGGTCCTCAGTGACCTTGAGCAAATCATACGACAGGATACGCGAGTTGTAGAGCTCGGCCGCGCACCGTTGTGAGATGGGCGCGAGCCGTGCCATCCACGACTCCTTAGCCCCAAGTGCTACAGACGGTATCCCCGAGTACTCTTGACCACTCAGTAGTCCCACCAAGGATGACAACGAGTTGATGCAACGGCACTGGCGATTGACGAGGTGTGTCTGCCGACCCTTGGTTGTTGTGCCACACTTCGGGCATTTCGCGACCTCCACGAAGCTGCCGCGGGCACCCCCAGTTTGCGATAGCACGGAGAGTGAAGTCCGATAGAAGCGATTGAATTTGTCAAAGAACGGAATCGCGTCGAGCAAGTAGTGGTACCGCAGGGCCGAGTAGAGATGTGTGAAAGCTCGGACATGGGTGGAGCCCATAATCGCTTGGGTGCCCACGTGGAGATAATTGATGTGGTTCGACAACAGGAAACCACCGGCGACGATCGGGTTGGCCCGCGTCAATGCTGTCAACTCGTCCGTGAACTCGTGATCCTTCAGTGCATGGCTTACTGCAGTGTCCAAAGCTGCGTCGATGCGTGGGGAGTAACTCTTGATGTCACTGATACGGGCAAGCGACTGACGGAGCCGTGATTGGAAGTTCCACTGATACAGGAGCGAGACGCTGACGGCTCGGCTGAGCCCCGCGTCTCCTTGGAGCGCTGAAACCGATCGAACCCAGCAGATACACACGAACACCAGCTCAATGGAGATCTCCCGAGTCTTGAAGAACGCGAAGAGCGGCCTGAAAAAGAAGCGTATGAACTCCATAGCGTCCACGCGTTCTTCGAGAACGGGCCTATCGATCGTCGCATTGAACAGTAACCGCAACTGCTGATCGAAGAAGGCAAACGGCGGGAAAAAGGCCGGGATCGTGTAGTGCTGCGTGTACTCTTCGTTGTAGGTCACGTCCGTGTTGCTTGAATCGGCGCGTATAGTCGTGTTTGGCTTGGTTGGGATGCGCTTGGCAAACCGTCGTAGGCATTCTGTGACCCACATGATGTCCAGCGCTGCCACGGCGTGCACGTACTTGTACGCTGGCTTGTCGCCTGGCGCAGACGGCACCCACTTTTTCCGCACCTCTCGCGCTTTCTGGACGGCAGGCTCTCCCGTTGCGAGGTCGTGGATTAGCCTGTTCAGGTCCCCGGCGTTGCGCACACTCGGCTCGTCCAGCTGGAACTGCGCAATCACGGTCTTGGCAAAATCGACGGCTGCGAGAGTCACCACGGTGGCCTCGAGTAGGCTCTTCTTCTGGATCTTGACGTCAAAGAAGGCGCTGTACACGGCCTCCGAAAGCTTGTCGAGCTCCACCACAAAACGCACACACTTTGACAGCTTATGGTTCCGGACCGCCCGCTTGCGCGCACCGGACGACAGCGCAGGGGGCGTTGGCGAGCACGTCGCCCGGCCCTCAACCTCCTCGTCGGACTCGTCCTCGTCGAAAAAGTCGTCGGCCAAGTCGAGCGCGTGGAAGTAGTTGGAAAAATCCAACGATTCCTCGTCTACACCATCCGCCATTGGAAGGTGGTCGTCGGCGAGCAGCTCGTCAACGTCGGCGTCGCGCAGCTGCTGGAGCCAGTCCGTGAGCCGCCGGACAAAATGGAAGTGCGAGTCCGCGTTGGACGTTGGCTGGAAGAACTGCGAGACCTGCGTGCGCAGCGAGATCGCGCACTCGCACGCGGCGAGCGCTCGCGGCCACTGGCGCCGCAGCGTCGCCGGCAGCGCCGTTGGCTGGTCGGCGATCGCCGCGACGATGCGCGCGTACTCGTTCAGCGTCTCTTGGGCCGTGTTGGGCAGCGCGTCCACCGGCTTGTTCTTCTTCTTGTGTTTCTTCTTCTTCGTCTTCTTCTTCTTCTTGGGGTTGTCGTTGCCGTTGCCGTTGGTTTGTTGGTCGCCGGTCGTCGGCGGCGGTGGCGCGCCGAGGCCTCCGATCACGCGCGCGCGCAGCAGCCACCGGAGGAAGAACCCCGTCGCGCGCTTGTACTTCATGTACGCGCCGCGCGGGAACGCCACGAGCGCCGACGCCATTGCCGCTGCTTCCGCCGACTGCGTCGCCGTGTTCGCTGGTCGAGGGAAAGGAGGATGTTGGAAGTTGGCCAAACCAACTCGGCGGATCTTGATGACGCGGGTCACCTGGCGAATGTAACGTAACCGTAACCACCAAGCCACCTCGGTCTCTTCAACGACCTTCACTCCTCTCCGTGCCGACACCACTGGTTTATTGTTAGACCTGGAGATGATCACCTAGTTGGCTGGAGCTGCTGGTGTAGCCCTACGCGACGCAAGCAGCATGTGTTCGGCATTGGTGTTCGTAACCCTAGACCACGCGCTAATCCACACGCTGAGTGATCGTGAACCCGTCGACCACGAGCTCCATAGCGTTGTCTTCCTCACTATGCGCGTGAAATCGAACGCCCCAGCGCTCCCGCGCGGCCCTCACGACGCCGTTCGCGGCGCTGGTGAGTTCCTGCGACGTGTGAGCGGCCACGACCACGACCTCGCCCACGCCCAGGCACAACCCGGCCGTGTCTCGACCCAGAACGGCCGTGTCAGCTCGGAGCTGCTCGAGCACATCGGGCGACACAGTGTCGAGCGGCACGAGACGACGGAACCACGTGAAGCGGCCGAGGAGGTCGATGACGGCGACGCCCGTCGTGGTCGGCTCCATCCACTGGAATACGCGCTGGGCCTCGGGCAGCGTGCCTAGCGCTGGCTCGAATTTCATGCGTTGGCGTTCTCGAAGATAGGTCTTGACCGTCTCACAGAACGTCTTGTCACGCGGCTCGACCTTGAGAAGCCGCCGCTCCAGTAACTCCAGAGTCTCCTGCATCTGCGAGTAGCGACGGCTCGCGTGGAACACGAACGCGGTCTGCATCGCGAGCGCCATGAAATTATCAAAGGCTTTGGCTGGTCCTGAGCGCCGCGCAAGTTTTCCCATGGCACTGTCGTCTGGTACGAGATCGCGCGTTGCCACTGGCATCTGACGGTAGAATTTGTTGAGCACAAGCAGCACTTGCCACGCATCCGCTGCCTTGCGATGCGCGACCTCACGTGCTATCTTGTGCAAAGTCGTCGAGTTCGCGAAGTACGCGACGCTCGCGCGGACTGTATCGATGATACGGAGTGCGGCGGCGGCCACATCCACAGGTTCATCTGGAGCGCTTACCAGCTTCAGTGTATCCAGCCACTCGGTCAGCTGCTCCACTTGGCCTTTATTTGACGCAGCCACGCAGTGCGTGGTCATAGAACCATCTGCCTTCACGTCCGACAAGGGAGACTCTGCTTGTTTTCGGGCCTTCGTCTGGGTACCGCCACCAGCCATCAATGCATGGCGTTGTCGCGCCGCACCCTCCTGCTTCTGTTTCTGGATCGCGTCAGCGCGACGCTGCCACAGCGCGATCTGGATAAGATCACGTCTCCAGGCCGGGTCGTCGGTATAGTCATACGGGTACTTGCCACTGGCATCTTTGTGCTGACAGTCGGCGCTATAGCTGTCCAGTACTCCAAACATCACGCGGTCGTTATTGCGGACAGCAATGTGCACGAGCGATTCCTTCGTGTGATACGTGACCTTGTTGATGTCGCGCAGCAAGTCCGCCCCGAGAATTAGCTCCACAATATCAGTGAGCCCCGCCCTCGCAGCGATGTGGACGGCCATGTCATTGCACAAGCGTTTGCTCCGTTTGGGCGAGTAGTCTTCTTCCAGGAGCGCAGGGATCAGGAAATGCTGTGGTTGACGACACAAAGCGCCCATTTGGATGAACCACTCAACCAGACGGCGATCGCGCGCTCGGCCGGCAGCGACGTGATGGAGTGTGCATAGCTCCACCGTTGGGTCATCAACCACCATCGAGAGCAACTCCGAGTCTGCCTTGACTGCGTTCTTGAGATGAGTGATCTGTTCAGCGTTCAGCGCTTCTGGGCTCTCCGTCATCATCTTCATGAGCGAGTGGAACGTATCATATGTCGATTGTGCGGGTGGTTCATCAGAGTAGTGGCTTGTGGGAGCACCAAACTCAATGGTAGCCCAGTCAGGCGTGTGCGGCAATGTATAGTAGCGGCGCTCGAGACGAGACGGCTCACAGGTATCGTGGAAACGTGCGGCCACAATGGCCGCTGCACGCTGACAGAATGGCAACACGAGCTCGCCGAGCTCTGCCGAAGCAATTGTTGCACCCCTCACGACGGCAAGTGTCACCGATCCATCCAGGTTGAGACAGTCGAGCAACGACAACAATGGCGGGACAACGACTTCTTCAAGCGCCTTGTTCGCAGCGCGAGCCGCAGGCACCTGAGGATCAATCGCGGCTAGCAACGCCGCAAACTCAGCGTCACGTCCAAGTCCGTCGCGCAGTTCGATAAACAAGTCCGTGACATCGTCCGAGATCTTGAGCAAGTCACGCGACATGATGCGCGCCCCAAAGAACTCGATATCGCACTGTTCTGAGACGTGTTCAAGACGAGCCTTCCACGATGCCGTGGGTGCCAGCACGTCAGACGGCAGCTCCATATAGCTTTGATGGTCCAGCAGCCTCAAGACCATGGAAACAGAGGTCAGGCACCGGCACAGTCCCGAAAAGTGCTTGTGCCTGCGTTGGCCTTTCGGTGTCGCGCGGTGCTCGCGACTTTTTGCTCGATAGCCGCGCAGGAAGAGGCGGCACGCGACAGCGCAAAGAAGAAGATCTCGTGGAAGCGCGTGAAGTCTTCAAAAAACGGAATCTCCGCGAGCAGTTGGCGGTCTCGCAGCGCCGAGTAGAGATGCGCGAACGCACGTAGGTGCGTCGTGGCCATGCTAACTTCTGTACCGACGTGGAGATACCCCACTTGGTTGCTCAGCAGCAATCCGCCCGCGACGATCGGGTTCGCCCTTGCGAGCAAGGTGAGCTCATCCGCAAACTCGAAATCGCCCAACACATTGCGAAGATCTTGATCCAGCGGCGAATCACTCTGCTTGGAGTAGCTGTGTTGCTCATCGATGCGGTCGAGAGACTCACGGAGTCGTGCTTCGAGATCCCACTGGTGTGAAACCGACATGCTGACTGCGCGACTAAGCCCCATACCTCCTTGCAGCGCTGACACGGACCGAACCCAGTAGACGCACACAATCACCAGCTCAATCGTTACCTCGCGCGTCTCAAAGAACTGCAGTAACGGCTGGAAGAAGCACCGCGTGAAGTCGAGCCGGTCGAGCTCCTCGTCGCGCAACTCGTATTCGATGCTTGCGTTGTACAGCAGCCGCAGCTGCTGCATGGAGAAGGATGCTGGCGGCAAGAAGCCCGGGATGGTGTAGTGCTGCGTGTGCTCTTCGCTATAGGGCTCGTCGAAGCTGCCCTCGGTTATAGGGATGATCCCTCTCGGTCTGTCGTCCAGGAACGCGGCGAAGATGCCTAGGCACGAGTTCACCCATATAAAGTCCAGCTGCGCCGCGCCGCGCACATACTGATACTCGAGATTGAGGGGCGACGGTCTCCAGTGGTTACGCACTCGCTCCATGGTCGTGTTGAGTATGTCGATGGGAATGCCCTCTAAGAGCCGATCGGATAGATCCTTACCGGTCCGCACACCTGGCTGGCGAAGCTGGAATTCCGCGACCACGCTCTTGGAGAAATCGACCGCCACGAGCGTCACCACCGTGGCCTCGATCAGGCTCTTCTTCTGGAGCTTGACGTCGTGGAAGACGCTGTACACGGCCTCCGAGAGCTCGTCCATCTCGAACAAAAAGTACGCCACCTCCAGCGCCGTGTCGTTCTTGAACGGGTCCTCCGTGAGCCGCTTGCGGTCGCTGGATGACAGCGCACGCGCAGCGGCGCGCGGAACTTCGATCTCTTCTGCCGCCTCGGGCTCGAAAAAGTCGTCCGGCAGGTCCACCACGTCGTAATAGTTGGAAAAATCCAACGTCTTGCCGTCCGCGCGCGTGGCCGTCGGGCGTTGGTCGCTGGCCAACTCCTGGCCAACGTTGGCGTCGCAAAGTTGCTGGAACCAGACCGTGAGCTGCTGCAGGAAGTGGAGGTGCGGGTCGTCGCCCGCGGCCGCCGGGAAAACTGCGCCACCTGCGCGCGCAGCGTGATCGCGCACTCGCACGCGGCGAGCGCGCGCGGCCACTGGCGCCGCAGCGTTGCCGGCAGCGCCGTTGGCTCGTTAGCGATGGCCGCGACGATGCGCGCGTACTCGTCCAGCGTGTTGTTGGCCGCGTCGGTTGTTGGGGGTTTGTTGGCGTTGGATTTCTTCTTCTTCTTGTTCTTCTTGCTGGTGGTGGCGGTGGCGCCGGTGTTGAGCGCGTCCAGCGCGCCAAAACCACCGACCACACGCGCAGCAGCCGCTGGAGGAAGAACGCGGTCGCGCGCTTGTACTTGCCGTACGCGCGGCGCGGGAACGCCGCCGGCGCCATGGCGTGCTTGGCGTGGTGACGACAAAAAATGTAATTTGGTTTGGTGGATGTCTGGTGTTGGCTCGAAACGTTCCTAACCGATAGGGTGCAGTCAATAACCATGGACTGATTTAGTATCATCTACATACTTCAAGCACCTTCATTCCTGATCAGCCGCACCGCTGGTGACGTCGCGCCGCTGGCCTCTTGATGCCGTTGATTGATGTCGGGTGGAGGTCGGTGGAATGGGACGGGGACCATTGTCCTTTGGCCGATTCGATCACACCACAGCCCGATGCAGAACACACGCGTCTCGTGTCGGAGCTGCCTCTGATTGGGGACAAAAGAACACACATCTCCACTCGCACAGAGAACATCGGAGCGGCAACTATGGACGACAACGTGGACATGGAAGAGAAGCCGGCCGTGCCGTTGGCAGAGGCGGCGGCAGCGGCGGCGGAGGTCGCGATCGTGGACATCTCGGACTTTTTGTTCCGGTGGCTCACGAGCCGGTTCCCGCAGCTGCAGATCGAGCGGCGGGTTCTGTCCGTCCCCGCAAACATCTCCGAAGGGCAGCTGATGATGCGTGTTGGCGGGCTGTATCCGAGCGCGTTCCCCTTTCTATTCAGCGACGCAGAGACAGCCAACCTATACAATACTTTCAAACTCAAGCTCAAAGCCGACGCAGCGGCCAAGAATCCCGATCCGGCGACCAAGAAACCCGACCTGGTGATGTGGGAGCGCGCGTTCAACGCGCCGTTTGTGGGCCACGCCCACGAGCAGCTCTTGGAGTACGTGAAGAATTGCTGGGAGAGCTGCGCAAACGTTGTCTTGCAGGTTCGCTTCCCGTACATCGCCTTGGTCCAGAGCTCTGGCTTTGGCAAGAGCCGTCTCCTCAAGGAGTGCGCGGTGCTTTGCCAGGAGAGAAACGCGATGGCGCGATCGACAGGACATGACGATGAGAGGACACGAGACCGCTTCCATCTGCTCTACGTGTGCGTGCGGAACGTGGAGGAATCGACAGGCTTCCCATTAGAGACCGAGACGCTCCACAAATATTTGTTCCCGAGTGAGCAAGAACGGGAGCTCACGTTCAGTATGGTGGATGGACTCGTCAAGAAACTTGTGCGCCTATTCGAATATATGATACACACAGAAGCGACAACGGTGGACGCGCTGCTGCTGAAGCTTTTCGCCCAGGGGTCATCCGACGCGCAGGCAGCACAAGATGCAGTGGAGGCGCAGGATCACTTCTGCAAGGCGCCCCCACCACCACGACCCACATCACAGCGTGCAAAACAAGATCAGACTACTGGTCGTAGACGTGTGCTCATCTTGGCAATCGACGAAGCGCGCGCACTGCATCCTGCCGCGGAGAGCGAGCGTGTGAACATCGGGTGGTTTCGTGTGCTGCGGCGTGCGCTGCGGAAAGCGAACAAATTTATCCGCGTTTCGTACGGTTTCTACTCGGGCATCTTTGGTATCGTCGTGGACACGAACTTGAACGTGTCAGATTTCTCGCCGTCGGTCCAATTCGATCCGTCGTTGCGAAACCTACAAGAAGTGGTCGTACTGCCACCTTTTGTGGTCACGGACACACTGGACGTGTTCTTCAACGACGGCAAGGAGATCGACGCCACGCAACAGGCGGTTCGCTATCGAAAGAAGGTGCTTGAGGCGGTGCGCGCCGTCGCGTCGCGCGACAGGTCGAAGCCGCTCGAACCCTCCGCGTGGATGGAGTTGAAGAAGCTTGGCCGTCCACTCTGGGGTAGCCCCCTCTGGACGCACGAAACGATCACCGAGGCAGCGGCAAGGAAGTTGGTCGGTGGAGCGTTCTTAGACTCTACCGAGTCGATCAAGGCTGGGCACGGGGCGCTCGCGTCCATGCTGTGCCGCCTGGGCATTCGTCCGTACGTTTCGACGTCTCTGGCCACCGAGGTGGTGGCGGATCACATGGCGGTGCTTTCGTACGTCGCGTGGGAGCGAGAGCGACTGATTGTGAGTTATTCTTCGGACCCGATTTTGACACTAGGCGCCACACGGCTGTGGTACACCATTCCAAAGGGCGAATCGGAGAACCTCTTGACGTCCACCATCCTCCGGAAGCTGAAGGTAGTGCTGCATCAAGAGGTTTTGGATACAGGGGGCATCGGAGAGCTGGTGGCCCGTATTATGCTTTTGCTGGCGATGGACGCGTGCGCGGTGCTCGAGACGGGCGACAAGACCATGCGCTGGATGGGCGGGGGGGAGTTTTACCGAGTATCCACGTTCTTTCGCGCACTCGAAGGCGATCAAGTGAAGGTGCACCGCCGCCCCAAAGAAAAGCCCGTGGAAATGGCCGTCGTGCGACTTGTGATGCACCGATGGCGCCACCACTACGTGTCGTTTACGCACTTTGTGCAGCTCTCGGAGGAGCCCACGGAGGCGTGTTTGTGGGGTTTGCTCGGGCGCCGAGCCGCTGGGATCTTGCCGCGCGGCCAGAAAGGCGCGGATTTTGTGATCCCGATCTGTCGTCCCGAGGCGACGCCGCAGAAGCGGAAGGCGGCGGACACGAATACCGAGGGAAGCGAAGTGCTCCCGCCAGTGGTCACGATGATCCTCGTGCAAGTCAAGAACTATGAGAACGGCTTCTCGTCGTTCTCAAAGGAGGTGAAGGAGAAACTCCACCCGACGTTTGTGTTCAAAGAGGGAAATCCACTTTGCGGCATCGCTGCGGCCGACACACTACGTATGTTTGTGAGCCTCCGCGAGGCGGGAAAGACTGCGCACTGCTACCTCCCCCTCGAGAAGGACAAGAAGGACACTCCGACGGCATTTGCGCTGTGCCTGCGTGGGCTCGGACCGTGGTCCACTGCGCCTGAGGCGGCCACTTCTGGCGCTGAGATCGACGCGCAAACTCAGCGAGATCAAGTCGTGATTGTGTCGGAGCCAGTCGCAGGTCATTTGACCAACTTTCTTGGGCCCTGGTGGAGCGCGGCGAATGCAATCAAGCTGGATACAGAGGAATGTCCTACTCGCCATAGAGTCGACAGCCCCCGCATATCCCAGACGAGGGCGATACGATCGCTGGGTGAATCGCTTGTCCTGAACGAGCCAGTGATAACGAGTGATGCCAAGGTGGCTGGCCCTCCAGCAAGCCAGGAGGCGAAAGCCGCAGCGGCGGGCCGTTGAGCGCAGCTTCTGAGTGCAAGTGTTCCATGCCAGGCTCGCGTCGATTCATCTTAGCGGAAAATCTCTCGGAATTCGTATCCTTCGTTATATCTCTTGCTCTCGTTCCTCGTGGGCTTTGCTGCACATCAGCCGCAACAGGAGACACCAGCAAGAGAGAGGATGCGAAGACGCGTCCTCTTCTACACTGTAGTACTGAGGCCTTCAGTGTAAGCCGCCCCGCCCGACTATCGTGTCTGGCGTGCACTGATTTTTTGCAACTACAGCAAGTTTTCGGTCGGCGCGAGCCCGCACGCACGGCGCACGTCCGCGTAGAGCGCGCGGAACGTCGCGTCGCGCGTCTCGAGCGCGCGCAGCCGTCGCTCGAGCAGCGCCAGCACGGCCGCGGCGCGGGCCCGCTTGCCGCCCTGGACCAGCGCACACGCCGTGTCCAAAGCGAACCAGAAAAAGTCCTCGAACGCGTCCGGCGGGTCGGGCCCCGCGAGCCGCCGCAGCTCGTCCAGCGCGGTCGTGGAGCTAGCAGAGCTGGCGTCGCGCACGGGCAGCTGCGCGTGGAACGCGTCCAAGCGGAAGAGCGCGACCGACGCGTCCAGCGCCGCCTTCTCCTGCGCCGCGCGGTCCAGCAGCGCGCCGACCGAGTGGAGGCTCTCCACCGCCGACGCCATGCGCTTGAGGATCTCGACCGCCACGCGCGCATGGGCCTCCCGCGCGGCCGTGGGCGTCCCCGCCTGCTCTTTTAGCGCGTCCAGCGCGGCCGTGAGGCGCGCCACCTGGTCGTCCGCCGGCGTCGTGGAGGTCTCAGGCGCCTGCAGCGAGACCGACAGCTTGGCCATCGCCTGCGCCACGTTCGCGTCCGCCGCTGAGGGCTTGGCGGCGCTGCTGCCAGTGGCGTTTGGGTTGCTCTTCTGCGTGCTGGCGTGTGTGGCTTTTGGCTTCTTCGTGGCCGCGCGGCTAGTCGTGGCAGTCGCACTAGTGGTCTGCGCAGCGCCTCGGCCTGCGCGTCCGCCGCGGCTTTGAACTGCGCGCCGCGGCTCGTGTGCGCGGCCAGCAGCGCCTGCTGCTGCTGCTGCCACTGCGCCATGCGCTGGAGCTGCTCGCGCCACGCGGCGTCGCGCGTGAGCTCCCACACGTACTTGCCGGCGCCCGTGGGCATGGTCACGTCGGCGCCGAGCGCCGCGAGCACCGCGAAGATCGGCCGGTTCCCGGTGCGCACAGCGATGTGCGCGAGCGACTCCTTGGCGTGGAACGTCACGACGTCCAGGTCGCGTAAATTGCTCGCCTCGACCAGCAGCCGCACGAGCCCGACGTTGCCCTTCTCGGCCGCGCAGTGGACTGCGAGCTCGTTGCAGAGGAAGACGCCGTCGTCGGCGCCGAGCGCGCGCGCGTCGGCCGCGCTGTGGCAGTGCGACGGCTGGTGCGTCAGTGCGCCGTGCTGGAGCAGCCACTCGACGAGGCGGTGGTCGTTGGCCGCGCCCGCGGCCGCGTGGTGGAGCAGCGTGCTCAGCCGCAGACCCTGCAGGTTGTGGGTCACGCCCACCACGGCCGGCTGCGCGAGCACGAGCTGCTTGAACGTCGCGAGCTGCGCGCCCCGTAGCGGCGCCTCGGCGGTCTGCAGCATGCTCATCAGCGTCTGGAACGTCTTGAGCGTCGCCCCGTCCGGATGGTCGCGCCCATTCCACGCCGGGCCGCCAAACTCGAGCGTCGCCCACGCGGGCGTCGACGGGAACGTGAAGAAGCGCGTGGCGTCTGATGCGCCACCGAAGTGCTTGGTAATGACCTGCGCCGCCTCGCAGCAGAGCAGTGCCACGGCGCCGTCGCGATTGCGGTCTTTGGTGAGACCGTCGAGCTTCTCGAGCAGCGTGGTCGTCACGGCGTCCACCACGACGGCGTCCGCGTCCCGGTCGCCTCGGCGCGCGAGCGCCCTCTCGACCGCCGCGTCGCCCTCGCGGCCCAGCGCGCGGCGCAGCGCCGGGAAGACGTCGGCGATCGCGTCGCCCAGCCGCAGCAGGTCGCGAGCAGCCGCGAGTGGAAGAGCTCGTGCGCGGTGACCGCGGCGACCGCGTCGAGCAGCTGCCTCCACGAGGCCGTGGATGCGGACGCGGTGGCCGACTCGGGCAGCACGCGGTAGTCGCCGTGCTTGACCACGCGCAGCACGCGCGAGAGGTTGATGAGCTGCGCGGCCGCCTCGTGGCTCTGTGGCTGTCTGGCTTTGCGGCTCGTCGTGCTGCGCCGTGGTGGCGGAGGCACCGCAGCCGCCGACGAGGCGGCGTACGCGCGCGCGTACCCGCCGTCGTGCGGGGGCGTGCTGGCGGGCGCGAACTCGAACGACTGGTAGAAGCGGACCGTGGCGTCAAGGAAATTGATCGCGCCGAGCACGCCGCGGTCGCGCAGCGCCGCGTATAAGTGACAGAACGCGCGGAAGCGCGGCGAGACGTGGAGCGCGTCGTGGCCCACCGAGAGGTACGTGAGTTGGCACTCGAGCAGCACGCAGCCGGCGAGGATGGGGTTCAGCCGCACGGCGCTGATCTCGTGGTCGTTGAACTCGAACATGACCTGCCAGAAGTCGAGCTGGTCCTGGAGGTCGGCGCTGGCGCGCTCGACGGCGCCGTGCGCCATGGTCTCCGTTATCCGGTCCTGGAGGTCCCAGCGGCGCAGCAGCGAGAGACTGGTCGTGCGGCCGAGCCCGCCGCGGCCCTGCAGCGCCGCCACGGAGCGGATCCAGCACGCGAACGTGAACACGAGCGGGATCGTGACTTTGCCCGAGAGGCAGAACGCCACGATGGGCGCCAGGAACCAGCCGTCGAGCGTGGACGCGTGCACGGGCACCCTGCGCTCGCGTCGCGTGGCCAGCAGGCTGACCAGCACGGGGATCTGCTGCGCGAAAAAATGCGCCGTGTCGCGCAGGTCGGGCACGACGTAGTGCGGCGTGTCGTCCTCGCTGTAGCGCGCGCTGTGGCCGTGGTACTGCGCGCCGAAGCGCGCGCCTGGGTTCTCGACCAGCGCCGGCGCGGTCTTTTCGAGCCCGCGCGTGATCCACAGCACGTCCACCAGCACAGTGCCGGGCGCGTACTGGCTCGTGATGGTCGCACTTGTCGTGGGCTCCCACGCCTTTTGCACGCGCGTCACGAGCCGACTGAGCTCCTCGAGCGACAAGTGGTCTTTGATCAGCGTCGAGAGATCCTCACCGTCGCGCACCGACGGATACAAGACCTGGAGACGCGCGACCACGCGCGCGGCGCTGTCGATCGCGACCTTGGCGACCGCCGTGGCCTCCACGAGCGTCTTGGTCTCGCGCTTGACGTCGAGAAACGCTGCATACACAACCTCGAGTAGCTCGTCCAGTTCCATGAACAAGCACGCGAGCTCGGCGCGGAGGTCCTCGGCGAAGGCGGCGTCAAAGAGCCGCTTGCGGTCTGCAGCGGACAGTGGACGGACTACTGTGGGCGTGTGCAGCACGGTCTCTTCAATATCCTCCTGGTCCGTGAAGTAGTCGTCTGGCAACGCCAGCACGTCGTAGTAGTTGGTAAAGTCGGGGATCGTCGACGTGTCCTCGCTTGGCTTGCTCTTGTCTGGTTGTGGCGGCGTCGCTGCCGCCGCTGGGGTTGGCTCGGCGCTCGTCCCGCGCAGCGTCTTGAGCCACTTGCGGAGCCGGTTGAGGAAATGCGCATGCGGGTCGCTCGCTGGTTTCGGCGGGAAGAAGAGCGCGACGCGCGCGCGCAGCGTGATCGCCGTTTGGCACGCGGCGAGCGCGCGTGGCCACATCTTTAATAGAGACGGCGTGAGCGCCGTGGGCTGCGTCGCGATCGCGTCCACGATGCGCTCGTACACGTCGAGCGACTGGCGCGGCGTGCTCGCCGCATCGTGGTCGCGCTCGTTGGCGTCGGCGTCGGCGGAGGCGACCCCCGCGGCGCGCGCGCGCAGCAGCCAGTTGAGGAAGAACTCGGTCGCGCGCTTGTACTTGGCGTAGGTGCCGCTGGGGAACGCGGCGCCGGAGCCGTCAGCGGCAGCGGCGGCGGTGGCACTGCCAGTGGCGCTGGCAGTCGCCGTGGCAGGCGGCACGCGCGGTTTCACCATTGGCGGCGCGTCCAGGCCGACGACGACGACTGGTTGATCTCCGCCGTCGATTCCTTTGGCGACCTTCGTGCAGGGAGGTGGCCACTGGCGGTTCCAGCCTACTGAAATACGATGTCTCGAAGAGCTCCAATACGCACCTCTTATCTCAGTGGATTGGATCGTCTTTGCCCGAGTGAAAACGTGAGTGATGGTCACATATGAAATGACTCATGAGTCGCTTCCCTCTTTGCATCACCCCTCGCCATTCCCACATTCGCCAGCACCCACGCGCATCGCCTTCGCTCACTTCCCTCAATGGAACCTCCGTCTTCTGCTCCACCCGCCACCGCCGCCCCGATGCCCTCGGCCTTCTCGGCGGCCGCGCAGGTGCTGGTCAGCGACGTGCTCTTCCCCGCGGTCTGCGCGTTCCTCCCGGGCCTCCCTACGTGGCTCGTCGACCTCCAGCGCACGCACGGGCCGGCGATCCGCGCGCTCGAGCGCACACTCGCGGCCCGCAAGACCTCGGGCACGCCCGGGCTGCTGCCGTACCTCGCGCTCCAGCAGCGCGATCAGCGCACGCTGCGGCGCCTCTGGCTGCTCCACAAGCAGCCGCAGTTCCGCAAGAACCCGCGGCTCTGGTTCCACTCGACCATGAACGACGCCGCCGCGTTGGGCAACCTCGGCGCGATCGAGTGGCTCCACGACACGGCCGGGGAGCGCTGCGGGCCGCTGATGCTGACGATCGCGGCGACCCACGGCCACGCCGACGTGGTCCAGTGGCTGCTGCAGGGCCACCTCACGCTTGATGGCAATGACGACGACGAGCTCGTCGTGCGAGCCATGGTCCAGGCCGCGACGCACGGCCACCTCGAGGTCCTCAAAGTCTACTACGAAGGCGTGCACAGCTCCAGCGAGAGCGCGAATTCGCACGCGATCATGGCCGACGCAATCGACGCCGCCGCCAAGAACGGCCACGAGCAGGTCGTTCGCTGGCTCGTGACGGAGCGCGGCGAGCGCTTCACGAGCGCAGCCTTCCGTGGTGCAGTCGCGAATGGCCATCTTGCGCTCGTGGAGTTTCTGTGGGACCACCACCGAGCCACATCAAGCGAAGATACGACGCAGATGATCGAGGGTATGCGCGCTGGCGTGGCCGACACGATCCGCAACGCCGACCTCGCGATGCTACGCTTTCTCCACGAGCGCGTGGGCGACGTCGCGTTTCCGAGGTACACACTGCCGCTCGCGATGCAGCTCTGCGACGGCCTGGAGGTCTTCCGCTTCTTGCACGACCTGGGACGCCCGCAGCACGACTTGGACCACGCGCTGGGAGCGTCGACCCAGCGCGTCGAGCGGATGCAGCTGCTTCTGGAGCACAACACGTTCAGTCTGGAGGTGCTGAACAAGGTTATGCGGCTCGCCGAGTCGGTTCAAGACCCAACCAAGACGCACGCGACGGCGGAAATGCTAAGGGCCGCGATCGCTAAAAAGAAGGAACAAGAAGAACAGGAGGGGGAAGAGAAGCAAGAGAAGCAAGTGGAGCAGAAGGAGCACAAGGAGCCTGCGAGTGCCACGACGGCGAAGGCCGATGCTTCTACCGACTGTGTTCTGGTGGCGGAAACATCCATGGCCTTGGACACCTCGATTGCTGCCGACTTGTTTGTACCCGCCCGTTTACCACCGACGAGCTCACGGAGCAAGGCGAAGACACGACGTCCTGCGCCGCGGAGAGCTCCTCCCGCTCGAGGTAAACAGGCGTTCTTGGCGTCGCCTTGCACAGTTGCTGCGTCCACATAATGTATTATGGTTTAGACTTCTGGAACTCAACTTAGCGTCTCGGTCGGCACCAAGCCATGGATGACAAGTGACCCTACCGGCATGAAACAATGTACTACGTAGTATCACTTCCCGAAGCTGCAAAAGCATCCGGTACACTCCGGCGCGCGCATGAGCTGTTCCAGCCTGCCACTGGAGCAATCAGTTGCCCCGATGCACGGCCATATTCTCTTTGTCTCCTTGGAGCCTTGCATCCACCCGGTTGGATCTATTTCTTCTTGTTCTTTTTCTTCTTTTTCTTCTTCTTCGCCTTGCTCGTATCACCTCCGGCGCTATTTTCCACATCACCACCACCGGAGCCTCCGTTCTGCCGTGTCGTTCCCTGCGCAGCTCGATGGGCCGCGTCGCGTTGTCTTTCCAATGCCCTGCGCAGTTGCTTGGCCTTTTCATCTACCCCACGCTTGGGTTGCGGCTCGCGAGCTGCAATCTGCCGGATCATCTCGTTCTGTTCCTCCTGAAACTGAGCCATGGCGCGAATCTCCTTCCTCCACTTCGTGTCGTGTGTCAGCTGCCACACGTGTTTGCCAGCGGCGTCGGTCTTCGTGACGTCGGCGTTCATTCGTGACAACATCATAAACATGGTGCGATCACCATTCTTCACGGCGATGTGCATCAGCGACTCCTTCGAACGGAACGTCGGGGTGTCCACATCGCGCTGGTTGCTGCCTTCTACGAGCAGGCGCACCATTTCAACGTCGCCCTTCTCGGCCGCGCTGTGGACCGCAAGTCGGTTGCACGGATGGCTGAACTTGAAGCCCATGCTACGGAGCGTTTCCAGTGCGCTTGGGTTGTGGCAGTGGATCGGCTGGTCCGTGAGCGCGTCCATCTGGATGAGCCACTCCACGAGACGCAAGTTACGCGCTGGCCCCGCCGCAGCGTGATGGAGTAGCGAGCAGAGCTCCACTGGCTTGTCGACCGTCATCGAGACGATGTTCGGGTGTGCGATCACTGGCTCCTTGAATGTGGCCAGCTGCGACGTGCTTAGGGGGCCCTTGCAGCTTGCGAGCATCTTCATCAGCTCGTTGAAGGCGGCGACGCTTGCTTCGTACGGGGTGTCATCTTCTCCTCGCGCATCGCCAAACTCCAGCGAGGCCCAGTTTGGCGTCGCAGGCAGTATGAAGTATCGTGTGTTCATTCCGGTGGCCTTGCGGCCGCCCAATCGATTCGCGATAACCTCGGCCGCGCGGCGGCAGTAGAACGCCAGAGACGGGTCCATGTTGTTGTCTATCAACTCAGCCATAGCTGCACCTTCCGCTGCCCCAAGGCCCACGCGTAGCATGTCGGCCGAGTCGGCCGTCAGTCGCGTTGAGCCATCGCGGTTAAGGCAGTCCAGTAGCGTCATAAGCGGGAACATGATCACGTCCACCAACGCAAAATCAACGCGGCGACTCATTGACGCGCGCGGGTTCGTCTCAGCGAGCTTCTGTTCATAGTGCGGCTGGCGCTGGAGCACGCGGCAGAGCTCGTGGAACACGTCCGAGAGGCCCTCGCTGACCTTGAGCATGTCCCTCGAGAGCACGCGCGACTGGAAGAGGTCGTGGTGACAGACTGTCGCGACGCCTGCCAAGAGGTTCTTCCACGAGGAGGTCGCCACAACGTCCGTTGGGAGCACGGAGTAGTCATTGAGCTGCAGCAACCGCAGCATCTTCGAGGACTCGTCCAGACGAACAAATGCACGCGTCGGCTTGGAGAATCTCGCTGGCGGCGGCGCACGGCGGTCGAACGTCGCGTCGAGCGCTGAATCCGTCAGATGCGAGCTGGTGAGGTACGTTCGCGCGTACGCACCGTAGGCTGCAGCGGCTCGAGACGGCATGAAGACCGCCTTTTCGTAGACGCTGATGGCATCCTCAAAGAACGGGATTGAATCCAGCAAGCGGCGGTCTCGCAGCGCCGAGTAGATGTGGCAAAACGCGCGAAATTGCGTGGTGAGCTGCAACATTCCGTCACCCGCGGTCAGGTAATCGACCTGGTGGTCGAGCATCACGCAGCCGGCGAGAATCGGATTCAAGCGGAGTACGGACGTACCGGCATCGAAACGTTTCAACTCCGTAAGCTTGTCCTTGAGACCTTGGTGGAGCGAGTTGCTGGCCTTCGCGACAGCACCGTGGGCTATGCTCTCCGATGATCGTGCGCCCGAGCCCCCGGTCGCCTTGAAGTGCCGACACGGAGCGGATCCAGCACATGAACGTGAACACGAGGGGGATCGGGATCGTGCCCGACAGAAAAAACGCCTCCAATGGTTCTAGGAACCACCCGACCAACGATGTGGGGTCCATTTTGACGTTTTGGTCGCGCCCGTCGGCCAACATGTTAGCGAGCAGCGGAATCTGCTGCGCCAAGAAGCACGGTGTGGTTCCCAGATCAGGTACCGTGTAGTGCGGCGTGTCGTCTTCGCTGTACCGCTCGCCGTGTGCGGCGCCGTTGGTGCCCAACCGCCTGCCTGGCTCCTTCTTCAGCGCCGGCGCGTAGGGTGTGAGAGACCTCGTGACCCACAAGATGTCCACGAGCACCGTCCCGGGTGTGTACTGGTACGTGATTTCGTTCGGACGCTCCATCTCCTCTTTATCTTCATCTTCATCATCTTCGAAATCGATAAATTGAGGCGCCCACGCCTTCTTCACGCGTGTCACCAGCTGACTCAGCTCCTCGAGCGACAAGTGGTCTTTGATTAGCGTCGACAGATCCTCACCGTCGCGGACCGACGGATACAACACCTGCAGACGCGCGACCACGCGCGCCGCGCTGTCGATCGCGACCTTGGCGACCGCCGTGGCCTCCACGAGCGTCTTGGTCTCGCGCTTGACGTCGAGAAACGCCGCGTATACGCCCTCGAGCAGCTCGTCGAGCTCCATGAACAAGCACGCGAGCTCGGCGCGGAGGTCCTCAGCGACGGCGGCGTCAAAGAGCCGCTTGCGATCTGCAGCGGACAGCGGACGGACTGCTGTGGGCTTAGAATGGTCTTTCGCGTCGTCTTTGTCATCCGCTCGCTCGGAGAAAAAGTCGTCCGGCAGCGCCAGCACCTCGTAGTAGTTGGAGAAATCCAGCGGCGCCTTGTCCTTGGAGCTTCCGTCATCTCGTACTGCAGACCCTTGCGCAGCGCGTAGCTTTCTCAGCCAGCTCTGGAGACGGCTGAGGAAGTGCGCGTGTGGATCGTCGTCGGTTGCTGGCGGGAAGAAGAGCGCGACGCGCGCGCGCAGCGTGATCGCCGTCTCGCACGCCGCCAGCGCGCGCGGCCAGAGCTTCAACAGCGATGGCGTGAGCGCCGTGGGCTGCTGCGAAATAGCATCCACGATGCGCTCGAACACGTCGAGGCGGTGGCGCTGCGTGGCTGACGCGAGCGCCACGTCGGCCTCTGTCGCCGAGACGGACGCGACGGCCGCGCGCGCGCACAGCAGCCAGTCGAGGAAGAACTCGGTCGCGCGCTTGTACTTGCCGTAGGTGCCGCTCGGGAACGCGGCGCCAGCGGCGGACGGCGACGCGCGCGACGACGGCATGGTGGCGGATTTGTTGACGCGGGCCAGCCAAATCCAAAATGGAGAAGGGTGACGCGCCTTTTCAAGAAACCTACTTATTTAGCGTTAATCGAAGAGCTCCAAATCCTGAACACTTGAGTATCCGCGGTGTCTTCTCGATTTTCTCTCGGCACTTCCCGTGCCTGTCGCCGCCTCGACTGGCGTTGTCCAGTGCGTCCGCAGGGAAAGCTAGAGGTGCTTACGCTTTGACGATTTCCGTGGCTGAGAACTTGAAGCCGCGTAGCTTCACGTCGCGCATCTCGAGGTCTTTCATGTCTTCGTACAAGTGGAGCCCACTTTCACCCACGGCGACGAGCACAAACTTCAAGTTCGCGAGCAGCTTGCGGTGCTCGTCGGCACCGGCCACGATGTAGCCGTCGATCCAAATGCAGTCCATCTCGGGTGGGATCGAGATCTCGACGAGCTTCTTGAAGTACGCAAACTCGCGGGAAGCAAAGCTCTCTACGACTTTGGCTCGCAGGAACCACTTGCGCCCGCGCAGCATGTCCATCCTGACCAGTGTCTTCGGGTCCTTGACGCCGTGGTTGCTCGCATACCACTCGAACTGCTTGCGTGCCTCGGGCGAGGAACCAAGATGAGGCTCGATGCCCGTTTGGCGGCGAGTTTCCTCGTACTCCTCAACGTAGTCTCGGAACGCAGGTGAACGCTGCTTGAACTTGAGCAGACGTCGTTCCACCACTTCGAGTAGCTCCTTCGCCTGCGGAACATGGCCACATGCGGCTAGCACCCGTGACGTGTGGGAAGCAAATGAGAGAAAGTCCGCAAAATCGAGTTCTAGTCCCGCACGCTTGTGCAGCTTCTCCAATGATGACATTGACTTCTCTCGAGAGTCTGGTTTCCACAGCTGTTCCAGTGACTTGTTGTAGGCGCTGGACTGCCACAGCGAGTGGTGCGGCTGGAGTGGCGTATCCGGGAGCTGGCGATGGTACTTGTTCAGCAAGAAGACCGCACTCGAGGCAGCTAGAGCAGCGCGATCCATCGCGGGCGAGGTGTCGCGAAGTACGCCAGCCGTCACGAAGTGCTTCATCTCAGCCCGCAGTTTGTCGACGATCTCTACCGCTGTGTTAGCACGCGCGCCTTGTTCCTCTGGAGATGCGTCCGGGAAATCTCGCAGTTCGCTGATAGCTCGGGTCAACTGCTCAACGCTCTTGCTTTGTTCGTCCTCGTCCGTATCCGCCTCACGAGCTCCAGCACTGCTGATAAAGTTCTGCTGCTTCTTCTTTTTGTTCTTCTTCTTGTTTTTGCTTGCGGTGCCTGTCGAGGAAACCGGAGGTTGGGGAGTCGCTACTTCTAGTACCGGTTTCTCCGGCACCGAAGGAGACGGAGTGTTTGCCGAAGATGTCTTGTCTGCGGCAGCGGCACGGCTCTGCTTAAGACGTCGTCTCCTTAATTTCTCCTGAAGCCTAGCTCGCTCGGAATTGGACTGTGAGTCGAGCCCTTGGCGCAACTTCTGGGCTGCCGCATCACTTTGGTGCTTCAATTCGTGGTCCCGGTTCTTGTATCCTTGGAAAAATTCCTCTTGGCGTCGTCGTTCGATTGCCTCTCGCAGAATCTTTTTCTTCCATTCCGTATCGGATGTCAGCTCGTACACATGCTTCCCCGCAGCATCCTTCTTAGTGACGTCAGCACCCATGTCCTCCAGCATGTCGTAAAGCTCACGATGACCATGCTTCACAGCAATATGTGCCAACGATTATTTTGTGTGATATGTCACAGTGTTGAGATCACGACGATTATCCGCGTCGAGCAGCAAGCGGACCATATCCACGAGCCCAGCTTTCGCTGCGCAGTGCACAGCGAGGCCGTTGCAAAGCTGGCTCTCAGTCATACCGATTGATCGAAGCGCACTGGGCGGTGGGCGCTCTCGACAGTGGCGCGGCTGAAAGTACAGGGCTCCCATTTGCTGCATCCATTCCACCAATCGTCGGTCACGCGATGGCCCTGCGGCCGCGAAGTGTAGCAGGCTCGCAAGATCACTCGGGCCGGCTACCCCGAGAACGAGAGGGTACACGCATCACCACCCTTTTGAACTCGCTTATGGCATCCTTATCCAGCGGCCCCGTGCTGAATTGCATGATGCGCATGAGGTGGCGGCAGCTTTCCGTGGTGGTGGACTGTGGTTTTGCGTCGTGAAAAGAGGAAGTGCCGAACTCGAGCTTGACCCAATCGGGTGTAGCTGGGAAGCTGAAATAGTCGGCCTCAACTTGCTGAAGGGACCGGCGTCCCAATCGCTGAGAGATAACATCAGCCACTTTACGGCAGTAGGAGGTGATCAACTCAACATCCACGGTCGCCCCGAGCCGCTCCACACTTTCGAGCTTCAACAGATCGAGGGCGCTGCATCATCACCAAGACGAATAGTTCCGTCGCGATTCAGACAATCCAACAGAGGCATTAGCGGCAACACGACGGCTTGCTCGACGGCTTGGCTGACTACAAACTGCGCAGATTTTCCCGGGATTCCGTCTGCGATAATCTTGTCAGCATCCGCGCGTCGCCCGAGCGTGTCACAAAGCGTCTCGAATACATCCGGCAGATCGTCACTGAGTTTCAACATATCACGTGACAAAACTCGCGAGCCAAAGAGTTCTTGGGTGCACATGCAAGAGACCGTGTCCAAAAGGTTCTTCCAGGACGATGCCGTTGCAGTGGGCGGAAGCACGGAATAGTCTTTCTCATTCAGGAGACGGAATATACGTGACACGTCCGAAAGATGAAAGCGCTCACGCGCGCGGGTTGCGTAGCGATCTGAAGGGGGTGGTCGACGGTTCAAAATCGAGTCCACAGCGGCCTCGGTGAGGTCTGAACTCATCAAGTACGAGCGAAAAAATAAGCCTTGAGTCGCTTCGGCTCGCGACGGTGTGAACACGGAGCGCTCGTACACTTGGATGATGTCTTCAAAGAAAGGGATGGTATCGATCAGCCGTCGATCACGAAGCGCCGAGTACACGTGGCAGAACGCACGGAATCGAGACGTTGTCAGCGTCGACTCTGCCCCTAAGTGCAGAAAACGGAACTGGTCATCGAGAAGCGTACAGCCAGCGAGAAGTGGGTTTGCCCTCACGAGTGACAAGACCTCTTGGTTAAACTTCAAGCGCTTAAGTCCAGCCTCCAGTTCCTTGTGCAGCGAGTTTGTCGCACGACGCACGACACCCTTCTTGATTGACCTCTCAAGCCGCTCCTCGAGGTCCCAACCGTGCGTGATCGACAAGCTGATGTTTCTGCCCAAACCGGCATTACCTTGTAGTGCTGCGACCGATCGGATCCAGCAAATGCAGATAAACACGATGTGGATCGACACCTTGCGACTCGAGAAGAACCGACTAAAATGGTCAAAGAACCATCCTTTGAGCGACGTGGGAGCTGCATCTTTCTCTGTCGGAGACGCGATGCGAAGCATGTTGAGCAGCAGCGGGAGCTGTTGCGCCAGGAACGTCGGGTGCGCGCTCAGATTCGGCACCACGTACTCGGGCGTCTCTTCTGTCTCTTCTGTACGGTTGCCCCAAGAAGCCTTCGCGCAGCACGATCACTTCTCGCGGATCCTCTGGAATGCCCGTGGCGAACGTCAAGAGCCCGCGCGACACCCAGAGCAAGTCGACCAAAAGCGTGCCGGGTACAAACTGGTACTTGGCCTCGGTCTTCTTGGCGGGCGGGCGCCACGCGTCCCGCACTTTCTTGACGCGATCCTCGAACTCGCTCTTGGGCACGCGGTCTTGGATCAGCGTCATCATGTCATGCGCGTCGCGGATCGACAGGTACAGCAGCTGCAGCCGCGCGATGACCACCGCGGCGCTGTCGATCGCGATCTTGGCGACCGCCGTGGCCTCCACGAGCGTCTTCTGCTGCTGCTTGACGGCGTGGTAGGCGGCGTACACGGCCTCCTCCAGCTCCTCCAGCTCCTCCAGCTCCATGAACAGACACGCGAGCTCGGCGTCGAGGTCCTCCGCGAACACCTCGTCCAGCAGCCGCTTGCGCTCGGCGCCCGTGAGTGTGGCGCGGGTGCTGACGCTGGACGCCGCAGCGCTCTCCGTCGCTGCGGTCGGGAAGTAGTCGTCGGGCAGCGCCAGCACGTCGTAGTAGTTGGAAAAGTCCACCTTTTCGGTTGAGACACCAGCCGCCTTGTCTTGAGAAGGCCCGCCATCCGTCGGAACGGGGGGCTTTACGCGCCGCAGCGTCGCGAGTCAGGACTCGAGCCGCGCGAGGAAGTGCGCGTGCGCGGCGGCGCTGGCCGAGGCCGCCGGGAAGAACTGCGCCGCGCGCGCGCGCAGCGTGATCGCCGTCTCGCACGCCGCCAGCGCGCGGCCAG
The DNA here is from genome assembly GCA_027475725.1 of Pythium rhizo-oryzae. Taxonomy (NCBI): domain Eukaryota; phylum Oomycota; class Peronosporomycetes; order Pythiales; family Pythiaceae; genus Pythium; species Pythium rhizo-oryzae. The sequence goes on from JAMFLL010000365.1 coordinate 34,901, forward strand.
AGCTGCCGCTGGGCGGCCGTGGGCAGCGCCACCGCCGGCGCGCGCGCGATCGCCGCGACCCGCGCGTCGTACACGTGCAGCGCCGGCGCGTCCGTGGCGTTCGTGTCCGTGGCATCCGCGTCGGCGCGAAGCAGCCACGCGAGGAAGAACGCGGTCGCGCGCTTGTACTGGCGGTAGACGCCCGCGGGCAGCGGCGTCGTGGGGTTCCCCGTGGTCGTCGCCATTGGCCGTCGTATAGAGAGATTGGCGGCGTTTCCCCCACCTTGGGAAATGGAGATCGTCTGATTGACAAGGGGAACTGACGGCGGGACAACCGGTCCCGTGTTGGACGAGCATTAAAGGAGGGATTTGTGTAACCAGCATAACCAGACCATCACTCCTGCCAACTTCAAGTCCCGATCTTTCGTCTCAGTCGCGGCGGCGGCGGCGCGTCTCCGTCTTCTTCGCCGTCTGCTGCAACGGCTCCGTCTTCTCTTTCTTGGCTGGCGGCTCGTGCTCGCCGTCGAGCGCGCGGCGGAGACGGTCCAGCGCGGCGCGCACCGCCGCGAGCGCCTCGGCCGCCTCCGGGAGGTCGTCGAGTGGCTCGTCCGCCAGCTGCGCGCTGAGCCGCGCGATGTGGGTCAGCGTGGACTGCGGCGCCGGCGGGTACGCGTGCGCGGCGTACTCGTTGAGCAGCGCCACATAGCGCAGCCGCGCGTGGAGCAGCTCGTCGTCGGTGACCAGCCGGAGCGAGTGGTAGAGCTTGCGCCACTTGTACTCGACGCGCGCGCGCTCGAGCAGGTCGTGGCCGAGCGGCGAGGCGAACGCGATGGTCAGCGCCGACACGTGCGCGAGCGCAGCGCGCGCCTGCGCGTTCATTGGGGGCGGGAGCGCGGCGTACTCGGCGAGGTGCATCGCTGTGAATGTCGTTGTAGGACTGGGAGAACGCCTCGTTCTCTGGATGAGAGACGGCAACAGAGACGGGGGGCGCCGTGATCGATGGCCTTCTGTGGACGCGTCCCAGGTTTCCCAACGGCTGCGCACACTGGGCTTCCTTCGTGTCGTTCCCCAGCTTTGATTCTCGTACTCGCCATTGGTCATGGGCACGCACTCGAAGGACTTTCCTGCGCTCCCCGCGCTCGCGAATCCGCGCTTGGCCGTGGAGGCGACCGTCGCCGCGCTTGGTATCGATGCGGGTACGCCACTGGACGCGACACTCATGAGCCTCGCGAGCGCCGAGTGGAAATCGCGACGTCTCTTGAAGAGAATGGGCCTCGTCACGGACGACGAGGCGTGCGCGGCTCGACTGCGACGGTGTGCGCTCGAGGCAGAGTACGCCTCGGCAGCGTTTCCTCCACCGGGTCCCAGGCAAGACGCAGTCTTCCTCCCGCCGCGAGATGCGATGGGCGCTAATCTCGATCAGAACGTGGTTAGGGCCCAAGACACCAACCAGGGACACCTGGATGCGGTGCACGAGACCGACGACTTTGATCGCATGATGGGGGCATTGTTCGACAGGTTTGCGGCGGGCGTTGGCGGCGCCAACCAGCGCTTCGAGGCGGATCAAGTGTTTATTCGTGCCGACTTGGACGAGGACCCAACGGTCGACGTCGACGCCATGACACGCAATCGGGTTAAATGCACGCGCAACGGCATGACGGTCAAGGCAATCGCCTCTCAGGGCGCCAACCGCGACTTCCCGCTCTGGCGTTTTGAGAAAGTGAGCACGCAGGTCGGTGCTGGTGTGATCCCTCGCCGAGCCGGCGCGCCCACACTTCCCGTGGTCGCGATTCGCGAGGCGATCCCAAGCCCACCGTACCCGAAGACGTACAACGCCATCAGCCGCATGAGCAAGCAGGAAATCAACGATCTCACGATCGTGATGAACGACAGCTTTGGGATTCGGGCGGCGGATTCACTGGCTGTCTGGCAGCGGAAGCTGCAGATCGCGCTGGCCACATGAGAGGCCCAGGGGAGTTGGGCGCGATTGGAGCGAGCAACGCGCGGGGTTGGTCCTTGGTCCACGTTGGCGCTGCTGGGGGTTTGCGTTTAAGACCTCGATTGGTATTCCGTTTGTGACTAGTATAGCGATTCGAAGACTTGGCAATCCTGTTGCTGTCGTATGGCATCGCCCCAACGCATTCTGTTCCTGTCATCCACATGCGCGATGCGGAGGGTTAGCGAAGCACCATTGGGTGTGCCCAGTCGCACATGGAGAGTCCAAGACTTCAAGCAGTCTACGTGTATTCGAACTGTTACTCGAATCTTTCGTGTTTCGCCGCCGGCGGATTTTCAGGAAACAGCGCGGCGGCCTCCAGCAACAGCTGGGATGCGCTTGTAGCTTGCTTCTTCACACTTGGTCGGTCAAGAAGCGACGGAGCTTGGCGCGCCACGTAGGGGCACGGTCGCGAGGGTGAATGCCGAAGTTGTTGTTCATCAAGACCGAGAGGTCGTTGATGTCCTGTTTCGACATTCTGTCAATGGCACCAAACGTACGCGGAAACGGAGGGCTTGGGATCTGCACACCGGCAGCAACTGGAGGGAGAGCAAGACGGTTCGGGTCTCGCTGGATAATTTCGTTCCCGAGCAATCCGTCCACACTGACGAAAGGTTGGAGCCGCACGTTCCAAGCAGCCATGTTGGGCGGGACGGCGTCCGCTGCGATCTGGTTCAGCACTCGCAGCCCCGCGTTCTGTGCGCCGCGATCGAGACGCTCGGCGGTGTGGTTGAGATTGACCAGCGTACCGCGAGCTTGAGCTTCAAATGCCAGCAGACGTACCGACGTCGCCTGTAGCTGACGTACGGCCCGTTCGGTTTGTCCCGGAGCCGCAACGTTGAGCGGGTAGGCTGCAGCTGCGAACTCGGCCTCGATCGCGCGCATGCGGACGCGCGCCTGCCGGAGTTCATTACGGGTCACGAAGCCCGACACCTGATGCGCGCGCCGCAATTTGTACTCGGCGACTGCTCGGTCCAGATCCGCGCCGTCGTGCGGTGTGCCGGCAACGATCCCAGGCGCGGTGATCTGCGCGAGGAGACGCTGAGCGTCGAGGTTCGCAACGGCCGCGAGCGGTGGGATGTTGGCCGAGTACTGCGCCATGAATCGTCGTGGTCGTTCGTCTGTGTGTGTGTGCGAGAGGATGCCAAAGGCGAACTGACGGTGGTGGCCAGCGGCCCCCTGTCGTCTTGTTCGGCCCGATAAGAGAAGTGCTCGCATGACAGGTTTTGACTCTCTGGCTCCAAATCAGACGTGCAAATGTGGAGGACTTTAGTTCTCTATCGTTGCGGTCTCTGCCGCCATTTACCTGAGCCCAGCCGATCGGTTGAGGTCCTCGGCTCCGTGTGCGGCAACCGCCGCAGCCAGCGGGCTTACGCAATCGCGGCAATGCGCGCGTGGACATCGAGCGCCGTGGCAGGATTGGCTCGTCGCAAGCGCGTCTCCAGTTAGCAGCACAAACTGGGAGCGAGTAACTGTGCATGAGAAGACAAGCGGAACACTACTCAATGTGTCCCCGGCGCGCCACTCTTCCGCATTGGACAATCACTCGTTGTTGAAGTTCACTCCAGCAGTTGAAGTTGTCCCTTCAGTATGCTTCTACCACTACTAACATAGATGATGGTAGGGACGGCAATCAGCGCGACACCGCCCTTTGTACTCTCTACGCCTCACCACAGGTAGCCTGTGAGCGCGAGCCGCACCTGCTGCTGCCAGATGTCGCGCGGATCCGTCGCGCGGATGCCGAACGTGTCGTTCATCACGATCGCGAGGTCGTTGATATCCTGCCGGGTCATGCGGCGGATGGCGCCAAACGTCGTCGGGAACGGCGGACTCGGGATCGGCGCAGCGACCGCGACCACTGGCAGTCCACACATGTGCTCCTGGTGAGGCAGGATGCCGGGACCGGCCTGCGTGCTCACTTGCAGGAACCGCACGAGCGGACAGTCACCCTTGGTCTTGTTGGCGTAAGACCAGTAGACGCTCCTTCGGTTCTGTTCGTGGAGCTCTCCATTGCGCGCGGTGGTGGAGGCTTGCAGTCTTTCCGCGCAGGTCATGCGCGCGCTGACACTGATTGCACCTCCGGTCTTTCGCGGAGCGTCGATGCCTTGACTTATGCCGACGACGGTCTCACGGCAAGTGGTCACGATGCGTCGTCGGGTGCTGTCGGTCGCGTCCTGCATCTCTTCCGTGCACTTCTGGATGGATACAGTGTCTCGTATCACCTCCGTTGGCCGAGCCGCACGTCTTGGGCCCGGTGGATACGCTGCCGACGAGAGCTTGGTCTCGAGAGCGCGCCGTCGCAGCTGTGCAGTGAGCACGTCATCGTTGGTGGCGAACCCTAGTACGCGCAGTTTGCGCCGGCTTTTGTGGTCGTCGAGCACAGGCCTAACCAATCTCTCGTCGTACGGAGAAGCTACCTCGGCTACTGAGGTCTCCGGCGCGGCAACGTGCAGGTCCACTGGCGCCGGGAGTGCCGGAAAGGCTTTCGAGTGTGCAGGCATCGTGTGCGAAACGAAAAGTGACCTGTTCAATGAGAAGAAGAGCACTGTCGGCCTCGTTGCACCCCATCGCACAAAACGGTGCCATCGACAAGTATTTTCCTCAGAGAGGTCTATTCTTTTTCCATCACTCAGATAATGCGATGGAGTTCTCCAGCGGTTGACATCGATGGCGCAAGCCACTGGGCACTAGTTGGATGGGTCGGAAGCGATGCGACTCACATTCTATCGGCCAAGAATCGATGGACTTTGGCATGCTGCGTTGGAAGAGTGTCGTGAAGCCCGATGCCGAAGTCCTCGTTCATCAGGATCGCCAGGTCGTTGATGGCGTCTTGATCCATCGCATCGATATCCGCAAACGTCGCTGGGAAGGGGGGAGTCGGGATCGGATCACCAGCAAGTAGTGGCTGAAGTCCACCGAATGCACCATCGACGCTGACGAATGGACGGAGTGGGACGTCTCGACCGCTCATGTTTGCCGCGATGCCAGTCACGGCGATCTTGTTGCACATGCGCTGGTTAGCGTTGGTGATTTGGTTGGCGATACGACGGTTACTCTCTTGAAGGTCATCGATGTCAGTTCGCGCGGCAGCGGCATCTGTCTGGAGCTGTGTGACTTGCTGCTGAAGACCTGCCACCACTTGTTGAAGGCGCTGGATGTCTGCCTGCGCCTGCTGTATGTCCGTCGCCTGCGTCTGACTTGTGGCCATTAAATGTTGGAGGTGTTGACCCGCGTCGGCAGCGGTGAGTGGTAAGTCCGCGTCCGCATATTCCGCCTCCAGAACCTGCACGCGCTTCCGTGCCTGGCGCAGCTCGTCATCGGTCACGGCGCGTGCTGTGTGAAGACCGAGTCGGATCTGGTACTCAGCAGTTGCTTGGTCAACGAGTGCTCGATCATGCGGTGAGCCAGCAAGAATCGCCGGCGCGGCGAACGGGGCAAGAACCGCTTGCACGGCAGCATTCGCGACCGGCCCAAGCGCCGGAAAGTTGATCGAGTGCTGTGCCATGGCGTTCGCTGGCGTTTCCTCGTCGTTGAAAGCGGTCGACGTGTGCGCGACAACGTTTAAAATGAAATGCGGTGGCGTGACTTATCTTGGTCGAAGTTCGTTTGGCATCTGGCGAGCTTTGTCTTCTTGTTTCGACCACGTGAACTAAGACAGTGACAAACCCATGTGAGGCGCCCGATATCCACTCAATACACTCATGCACACAGTTCGTTAACATCGTCAAATGATTTCCGTGTTGCAGCTCCTGGTGCTGCCCATAATTGTCAGAATATTTCTCTCTTACCGCTGAAACCACCCTGCGGCTTCACGGGGGAGCTTTCTACGAGATGACGCAGCTGTCGCAGCACCCGCCTTTCCGCGGGCCGCCTTCTTGTGTGTGTCCAGCCGCCGCTGCTGGCGCTGCCGGCCTGGATCCGCTGGCCTGACCGGAGGCCGCGGCTGCGGCCCGTGGATTTGTCGCTTGGATACACGTGTTGATGTCGGCGTCGTGCCACAGCGCGTGTACGTCGACCGCTGGGAACTCGACGGCACGCACGAGACTGATGGGCTCGCTTTGTGGCTCGGGCTCGGGGATCTACAGTTGCACGACGTTGTTAGCGTCCTCCATCCATCGAGCACAATACTGTAGAACAAGCAAAGTACGATACCCGTTCGTAATAGATCGAGTCGTTGCGGCGCGTCACGATCTCCAAGTCGCGCTGGATGATCTGCTCGGCGCGCACGTACACGGTCTTGATCGCGAAGAGCCGGTCGCGCTCCTCCTTGGGCGCCTTGGCGTCGTACTGCGCCTTGCGCTGGTTGGCCTCCTGGATCAGCTTGCCGGCCTTCTTAAAGTCGGCGATCGCCTGCGCGCAGTGGCGCGCGTCGTCCTTCTCCATGCACGCGGCGCCCTAGACAACGCGGTCGTAAGACAACGCCTCTCAAGAGTGGGGCAACACATATGCAGTTACTGTACCTGAAAGTAGCAGGAGACGGCCGTGTAGTAGGCCTGCTTGAACGCGCAGTAGAGCTGCAGGCGCTCCGCGACCGCCGAGGACGCGCACGGCAAGTGCCGCGCCGCGAATGCCTGCGCCTCGCCGTACCGCTGCGCCACGTCGATCGAGAGCTTGGCCATGAGCGTGTAGTCCACAAAGTCGCGCGAGACGCCGCGCAGCACCACGAGCTCCTGCGCCTGCGCGAGCGCGACCCACGCGAGCAG
>JAMFLL010000366.1:0-41571 GCA_027475725.1 Pythium rhizo-oryzae
GACCCCGAAGGGTGTGCTGTAGGCTGGTCTCATGGCTTGTAACGCCGGTCCACCTCCCCACCCCGCCCGGGCGGTGTTCTCAAGCACTGCTTGTGATATGCCCAGTAAGTTGAGTCTCCTACTAGAATTCTATCAATGGTCGGTAATGAAATGCCCTATGAACCACTCTCTCAAGCTTCGCTCTCCCACTCCCCTCCAAAGTGGTCACTCGGCAATCGACAGACAAGTGACCTCATGGCCACCAACCAGGTCATCGGAATCTATGCACGGCATGATTCCTTGATGCAAGACGTCTCTGGGTTCAAGCCTTGAATCAAGGATCCACGTGGGCGAGACAGCGAGTCCACTCTGTCAAGCACCTAGGGCCGGGGCGCGGGTTCGGTCCAAACTGAGTTGGCTGCGGGTGATAGCGACCCTGAATTACGATGACGTGTTGGTCAGAACCTCGGTGGCAGACGAATGCTCCGCGACATCATTCTTCAGTTCTCATTCGTCGACTCGCCATGGCCCGGGACCAACACGGCATTTCGTTCCCTTTGCCCAGTCGATTCCTTCCGAATGTCTCGCTCTCCGAGGACGAGACCACACAGCATCGCACGTCGGCGCGCGAGCTGCTTGAACGTACGCTCGAGCAGGAGATCGACTACCGCTTGACGGCCCAGGGTGTGCTAGACGCGAGCCAATGGAAGTCGTTCCGATCCAGAGGCCGTCTGCGCGTGTACAAGCGCCGCCCCGCGAGACACCAACAGGCGTCGACGCCGATGGTGCTGGCCGTGGGCCAGATCGAGGGCCGCGTCGACGACGTGCTGTGTGGCATCCACCACAAGACGACCGAGGAGATGCGAATGAGCACGTCGTTCCTGAACTCCCGCCACGTCGATGCGGCCGTGCTCCACACGATCGACACGGCCACGCCCAACGACCCCTTTCGGCGTCTGGACATCAAGTGGCGCATCGCCGAGACACCAGGCGGTTCGCTTGTCAGCAACCGCGACGTGTGTGCGCTTGAGTACGTGGGCAAGCGTGTCGACGCGACAGACACGCCGTACGGGTTCCACGTGGTCAAGTCGATTGACGCGCCATGGTTCCCGGAGCTGCCAGATCCGCACATCGTACGCGCACGGATGATGCTGTGCTGCATCTACCGCCAGCGGGACGCCACGACCGTGGACTGCTACATGAAGGGCGTGTTCGACCTGGGCGGCGACATCCTCGATGTGTTTGCGTACGAGACCGCCGCGGACGCGCTCTTCAGCGTCACCAAGTCGATCCAATGCGCGAACGCCAAGAAGCTCACACTCGAGCTCACCACGCGGCAGCAGCTCCAGCTCCAGACGTTCTCCACGATCGCTGAAACAGTGTCTTCCGATCACCAAGGTTTCGGAGACCTGGACGCGGGGTGCGGCAAGCGTAAGGACTGTGGTGTGTGCCGCAAGAAGCGGCCGGCGCTGCTCCACCGACTCGGCGCCAAATGGGGCCGCTGCTGCCTGTGCCATGAGATCGTGTGTGCGAAATGCCTTGTACGTGAGACCGTCTTCGCACGCCCGGTCAACATGACCATGCGGTGCTGCAAGCTGTGCGTGCTCGCGTCCAGGACACGCGACGTAGATCCGCTCGCGCCGTTCCCCGTGCTCGCGAGTCTTACCAACGACATCAAGTCGTGATTGTGTGCTTTGAAGAATGCAGGCGTCTATGGGGCTCATATTATAATACAGTTGGATCTATGAGAGGAGTGTGCATTGCGCGTTGTCTTCCCGTGGACGATCGCGGTTGCTGTGTGTGTCGCTTGTTGTCGATCAGTCGACAAGTGCCACCGTGTAGCGCCGCTCGGGCCGCTTCTGGATTGGCGCGAGCCGCAATTTGTGGCCCGGGCTAGCCCACCCGGTCTGCGTGAATCGGTAGGGCTGTGGCTGGAAGGCCATGGCGCGCTGCGCGAGTTCGCGCGCAAAGCCCGCGGCGTCTATGGTCTCGGCGCGCTCGAGGCAGCCCATGCAGCACGTCGTGGTCTCGGTGGCCGAGGCTGCGCCGGGCAGCGTGACCTGGCGGCTGCAGCGGCTGCACACGCGGTCGCTGCAGATGCCGCACATGGTCGCCTGACCCCAGCCCGTAACCGTGCTTCGCCGGCGGCGCCCGGAGCGGCAGTGGATGCAGTTGTCGGCGGCCAGTAGCGGCGACGCATCTTCGTCCTCGGTGCCCATCGTGCGGCGGCCGCTCTCCTGGCCGTAGGACGCACATAGGATCGCCTCGCAGTCGGTCTGGTCGACATCCTCGCGCGCTGCGCTATTGCTGCTACTGCCGCTGAGCCGTGGGTCGCAATTGTGTCGCTGTTCTTGCGAAGCCTGCGCGACCTCTTTCATGGTCCACTCGATCTTCTTGCGCTGCGCACAGGCGACGGCGTGCTGGCAGTCCATGATCACGTCGGCCGCGACGCGGATCGTGAGGCGCCGCGAGAGCCCGCCGCGCGGGTCTACAAAGCCCTTGCAAAACACGTCCACACGGTTGTTGCCACACTCGACGAACAGCAAGCAGAACGAGATGTAGCCGCGCACGACGCCGAACTCGATGGGCAGCGCGGGGCAGCAAGACAGGTCGACCGAGTGCATGAGCTGGTAGCCGACGCGCGGGCCGCTGGTCTCGTTGTCGTCCAGGTGGCGCACGCCCGTGGACTCGAGAAACACAAAGTCGCGCGCGCGTGCGAGCGGCACGAGCCGCTTGGACGGCACCTTGACAACCCACTTGAAGCCGAGGAACGCGAACGGGTCGCTGTCGTTGGGCGTGTCGATACGCGTGAGCACGCGTGCGTCCGCGACGTCCTTGTACATGGTCGAGGTCACGAACCGCATCGCCGACGTGTTGGTCGCCGTGAGTCCGAGCATGACCTCGTCAAGCGAACCTTCGAGCGAGCCCGTGCCGATGAGAATGGGCGACGCGTTCACGCTCGCCGCAGGAATCGCGGCGGCCGTGCCGCGGCGCGGCTTGTACACCGCGAGGTCGGCGGTCTCGCTCGCGCGGCGCTTGACGAGCTCCCAGCTCGCCGGGTCGAGCCGGCGCTGGTAGCGGTCCACATACTCGCGGCGCGCCAGCAGCGTCGACTCGACGATACGCTCGCAGGTCGCGGCGAACTGCATGGCTTGGTCCGACTGGACTTTCATAGGCGGGAACACGGACGCCGGCAGCGGGAAGCGCACGCTCGTGGCCATCGTGTCGTGGTGGGAGCGCGCAATTCGGGGACTGGGGAGACGGGAGGAAGCCCTGGAACAGGCACCGACCTTCACGGCGACGATGAGACTTCCGCGTCGATATGCGCTTGGTACAGTAGTTGCCTTTCGCGTGGGGAATGTCGCGGTGGCGTCCCGGCACCGTCTCTTTAGGTGCGATTGGTGTGGGATAGGCTCTGCGGGAACAGGTGATTTGCGCCCTGGTGCCTTCCACGTATCGATTCCTAGAGGTTACCAAGTGCCGCCCACAGCCGACGACGACGTGGCGAGCGCACGCTGATGATCGGATATGGGAGGTCGCACCGTTTTTATGGTGAGACCGTGACTCACGTTTGGCTCCACAACCGCGGCACCAGTCGGTGGGCTCCAGCTGGGAATGGAACTCGTGGGTGCCGAGCGTACAAGCCCAACAACCGGAGGCAACATGCTGCCTCTCTAGCTCTCTGTCGCTCCGATCCTGAGCATGGCGCCCACGTGCGGATCTCAGCGAGTGTCCTCTTGACGACTGCGGTCTTGGCCATCGCGTAATATTGCGGCTGCGCATGATGGTCTTGAAGCGCACGAACGAGTACACGAACTAGCACGAAGACTGGAGCCTTTGTCTCCCCATCGCTGGTCATTCCAGTGCAGTGGATTTCTGCTTTTCCACACAGCGTGCCGCTTGCTTGAAGTGCGGTCCTCTACAAGTTGAAGGCACCCACCGTGCGGGGTTCGGCAGCGGCAGCCTCAGCGAAAGGGACCATCGGTGGCACCTGACGGCGCTGACGCACACGGGCATTCCGGACTCTCGCGCACTTCCGCTGTCGTGAGAATGGCAAGCCGGGCGCGAGCTGCGGCCGCCTCAGCAGACATACATGAACGCAGACGCCGGCTGCGTCGCTCAGCGCAGCATGAACCAGAACGTCGTCGTAGTGCGTCCGCAGCGATCAGTCCGTTCATCTTAGCCACACGAGGCAAATCCCCACGCTTAGTTACACAAGGCGACACGATCCGCTGGATTTGCGTGTCTCTGCACCACGTAGCAGCAAAAAGGAGGGGTAGCGCTTCACAACTTTCCACGCTTTTGAGATCGTCATGGCGACTCGAATTCTTCCAGCACGCGCAGCCATCCAACCCAACTAAAACTAGATACCGCACGTAACCAGACGCATGGCTCCTGTGTCTGATGCACCCAGCCTCGTCGCGCTGGACTGAATGGCGGATCACGTCTCTTTTCCTCGAAAGCAGCATCGCATCTTTTTCCAAGAACAGAGTAGCTGCACACGGCCGACGCGAACGGAAACCGCACGTGTTGGGTCAAAGTATGGATCGTTCAGAACACGAGATCTTCCACGCCGACTGCGTCATGTGTGGCTTGGCAGCAGCCCGGCGGTGTCGGGCGTTTACCATGGAAGGAAACGTCTCAAACGTACGCCGATCCATCACTTCAAGCACGGTATCTCAGATATTCCTGGTTCCAGACAACTGGACTCGTAGATAGACACGCCATGTCTTCTTGAGTTGATTTGACATTCACGCATCGGAGACCCTTGAGGTCTATATTTCTCATACTTTACTAGCACTACTGCGCGCCGCTCAACTGGCGCTGACCATGTTGCCGATCACGGGGTACGGATCACGTGGATCGACGGGTAGCTCTCGCGCGGCCATGATACACACCTTACAACACGCCACTTTGATGTGCTTGGGGCGCGCGAAGATGGTCTTGCGCACGTGGCACTTGGAGCACGCGGAGCCCCGGCAAATGCGGCAGCGGTCCCACTTGGAGCCGATCTTGGACAGCGCCGAGCGCTTCTTGTGGCACACCGAACAGATGTCGTCGTCGCCGAACTCGCTCATCTCGTCGTCGTCGTCATCCGACATCTCGGCCGTGGTCATTGTGGCCGAACGATCCACGCCCATGTACTTGTCGCTGCTCGCCATCGAACGAACGCTGCCTGGTCGCTTGAAGCTCTTGAGCCGCCGCTTCTGTTCCATGATCAGCCTCAGCGTGAGCTTCTTGGCCTCGGCGCAGTCCACGGTCTTGCCGATGCCCAGCAGTGTCTCGGCCGCCGTGTTGTACGCGATAAGGTCAATAATTTCGCCGCCCAGGTCAAACACGCCCTTCATGTAGCAGTCCACAACCGTGGGCTCGAGCTGGCGGTAGATGCAGCACAGCATCATACGCGCACGCACGATGTGCGGGTCGGGCAGCTCCGGGAACCACGGCGCTTCGATCGACTTGATCACGTGGAAGCCGAACTTGTTGCCCGCGGCGTCAGTGCTCGTGCCCACGAACTCCAGCACGCACACGTCGCGGTTGCTAATCAGGTTGCCGCCGGGCGTCTGCGCAATACGCCACTTGAGCCCCAGATACCGGAACGGGTCCGCGTCCGTGCCTGACTCGATTGTGTGGAGCACGGCGGCGTCGATCACGTGCTTGTTGAGGAACGACGTGGTGATGCGCATCTCGTCCGTCGTTTTGTGGTGCACGCCGTACAGCGCGTCTTCCATGCGGCCCTCGATCTTGCCTACCGCGACGACCATGGGCACGGCGTGGTGTGGTGCCGGCGGCTCGGCCACCGACTCCGCGCGCGCATACCGAGAGCCGCTGCCGCTACCGCTGCTGTGGCTGCCCGAGGAGCCAGGGGACGTCTGGAAGGCGCGCGCGATCGAGCGCGCGCTCGGCGCGAGCCGCTTGTACACCTTGAGGTGGTCCTTGGCCTTGACGAACTTCCACTTGGCCTCGTCCAGCTCGCACCGGCGCGTGTACCGGAACTCGATCTCCTGCTCGAGCGTCTTGGCGACGATTTCGTTCGCGGCCTTGCGGTAGTCGAGGATCTCTTGTCGCGTGAGCGCGACCTTGGGTAGGTACCGATCGGACAGGGGGAACGTGATGCCGCCCGTCGCCATGGTGCGCGTGATTTGTGAGTGTGTGTGATCGGGTCAATTCGTAAATGGCCCAGGTTTCCCGAGGTTTGCGGTGTGCTGCAGAACGTCGGGGACCGAGAGGGGAGTCGATCAGCACCAACTGGTTGGTACACAAAGAGGATCGGCTCTGTGGCGGGTCAACGGAACAATCTGGCAAGTGGCCGACTGAGAATGCCGGGTGCCGATGTGCATAAGTCTCCGCTTTGCCTCTCTTCTTTTTCCCCTTTCACCCAGTATTGTTCCGTCCGTCCTCCGTCATGGGCGTCGAGTCGGCGCAATCGGAGAGACACATCTCTTGGGACCGGCAAGAAGCCAGACCAAAGGCATCTCATTTGGGTTCTGACCACCTGGTTACACGAGAGTTTCCAAAACCAGGTGAGCTACTCATCCAGCAGCTACAGTTGCCTTTTCCCGTCCAAGTACTATTCTTCGGTGGATACCGTGAATTGGCACTTGCGGTGGTCTCGTGGACCGAAAGAATGATCCCGGCAGCACATGACAGTCGCGGCACGTCGAGGCGACCGCCCGCAGCACGGGAAAATCTGAAAATCTGCCACACAGAGCGCACCCACGGCCACAGTCGACCGGGGCACAGACTGTCCAGGGCTGACTGGACACTGAGGCACACGAGCCCGGCTGGCCGCCTGCCGGGCAAAAATGAGTCGCGTTGCTTGCTGGTCTCCCGATCCACCTGGCGGCAGAGACGTCAGCACAAAGAGGCTGCGACTACAGTCTCTCTTTAGAGAAGCCCTGTTCCCCGGACCTGAGCGGTCCACGCTGATGCGACCTGGAAATCCTGGCGGATGGTGCCGGCTGGCCGAGTTAAGGAGGGTCACGCAGATAGAGCACAAAACGGCGTCACCATCTCCGACTGCGCCTGGTCCGGGCAACACGATGATTCTTTTTGGCTTCAGCATTCCTTGGTGGAAGCACGAAACATATCTCTGCTGACCCGCTCTTGGCGGGAACCCGATTGCCTGCGAGCGATCGAACGACGGATGCGACACCAAGTCAAGACGCAGTGTGTGCGGTTCAAGGTACCCAGTTGAATAAATCATTCGATGGTCTCTCTCTGGCGCACGCTGCGTATTAGCGGTGGCGGTGGGCCGGTTCTCTGGCTGCGCTTGCCGGTTCCGCTCTTGTATTCGACACCGCGTCGCTCCAACGTGGGCCGCTCACACGAAGTGAGTCGCGTGGGTTTCCTTGCGACTGAGACAAATCTTGCTTGGCCGATCAACGCGGTCTCTCTAAACGACAAACAGCGAGAGGTACGTGTGCATGAACCACACGTAGCCGACGCCGAAGATCACGCGCTGCGCCTGCACGGGAAAGATCACCACGGCCTGGACGATAACCCCCCAGAACCACATGAACAGGTACGGCACCGTGAGCCAGCCCCACACGGGCCACATGCCGATCGTAAAGCTGTCCACAAACGATTTGCAAAACGTTAGCTCTCCATAAACCAGTGCGATTCGGTGCGGCACAAAGACGTACAAGAAGCCGGCGAGCACCATGGAGAAGAGCATGCCGTGGGTCGCGGTCTTGGCCGTCTCGTAGCTCACTTTCTCACCGAGCACGAGGTTGCGGTAGATCTCGATGTAGCAGCCAAAGAGCACCACGAGCGAGCAGCTCGCGATGAAGAGCGCGACGAACGTGCGGTTCGCGTGCGCGGCGTAGAGCACCTCGTGGACGAACTGCGTCTCGTAGAGCCCGAAGCACGCGACCGTGAAGAACGCGAGCGACCAGAGCCGGTCGAACACGTACGAGACGCCGACCTCAATCGAGCTGCGCTTGCGGCGTCGCGCTGCCGCCACGGCCTCCTCGCCCAAAAGCGAGGACGTCGGCGGCACCGCCGGGTCCACCTCCGCGGCGTCCACGGCGTCCGCGTCCGGCGCCGGCGCGCGGCGCCGCTCCTTGATCTCCTGCATTTCCATCATGGTCGTTGTTCTTCTTTGGAGCTCCCCAAACTGACGTGTGGGGGTCCACAGGTCGCTTTTCATCTCAGGAGCTCTTCGTTTCATCCAATCAAGAAGATCCAACTCAGATCAAGTGATCCCAATTGGTGGATAAGTGGGTTCAAACGTGAAGTGGACTAGTTGGATTGGCTATAATTTGTGGATCCGATGGGTGCCGACATGGGTTCACCGGAATCAACTGAGAGACCTAGAAGCGCGACCCGGGGCGCGCGGCCGCGTGGCTCGGCGTGCGCTGCTGCTGCATGATGCGCTCGTTCTGCTGCGTGGTCTGGTACGTGGACTCGGCGAGCCGACGCAGCTCCATCATGCGCGCGAACAGATCTTGCTGCGACGAGCCGGCTCCTCCTGCTCCGCCCGGGGGCCCGCTCGGCCGGGCGTGCTGGGGCATCGACGGCATGGCGCCGTAGCCGCCTGCGCCCATTTGGCCGCGGAGATCGTAGGTGCCTGCGGGCGCAGACGAGGTGAACGTGGGCGGCGATGGCGACGGGCGGATCGGCTGTGGGGCGGCCTCGTGGCCCTGGGTTAACAGGAATCGTCCGCTGGCGCCCGAGCCACTGCGGTGGCGCGGGAGAGGCACCGACGGCTGCGCCTCTGGCTGCCTCACGGTGGCCACCACAAGCGACGTAGGGGCAGCGCTGCGTCTGGGAGTGTTGGCTGTGCGTGTGAGGCTGCGCTCCTGCGGGACTGAGCCGGATGGTAACAGCGTGATCCCAGGAGGCGCTTGCTGGCGTGACGACGGGAAGTCCACAGAGCCACGGCGACGACTATGAGATGCCTCCGCGGGCATCGCCGTTTCCTCTTCAAGCGTGGGCTGGAGACCTTGCTTCACTGTGAACTCGTTCAGATCGCCAACCGAAGACTCACTGGAGGACCGCGGGCGGGAGAAGCTGTGGCTCTCGATCGTGTCGAACTCTCGACTCGAGTTTTGGCGCTGCAGCTGTGCCGATATGCTCATCTTGATCGGCGCCTGGTTGGCCATTGGACGCGTGCGGTCGGCTGCGAGCACGCACGTCTTGCAGCAGCCAACGCGGTGGAAGCGACCAAGCACGCCGTCTGCAATAAACACGCGCTTGTGTGTCTGGCAGCGCGTACAGATCACATGGCCGCAGATACTGCAGTCCACGAGCGACACGCCGTTGTAAAACTTGCGTTTTTGGTGGCACAGCGAGCAGTTCGTCGGCTTGTGCTTCAGGTTGTACAGCACCTCCTCGCGCGCGCGGCGCTGGCTCACGAGCATCTTCGTTAGGCGTTTGCACTCCGCGAGCTCCATGGACTTTGTCAACGCCAGCATGGTCTGCGACGCGAGTTGCGTCGCCATGGGCCGCATCACCTTGCTGCTCACCGGCTCGGCCACGCCTGTCGCGAACACTTCAATGACGTTCTCGCTCTTCTGACGAAGCAAGATGCTCACGAACTGGGCGGCACGGACGCAGTTGCGGTTGGTCATCTCCGGGAAGCCCTCCAAATCCACAGACTCGAGCAGCACGTAGCCGATCTCCTCGCCCGCGCGCGTGGTGGTCATGCCGCAAGACTCCAGGTATACGATGTCGCGGTGCTTGCCGAGCCGGCCGCCGCCCGCGGCCTTCTTGACGACCCACTTGTAGCCGAGGAACTGCAGCGGGTTCTCCTGCGTCGGGCCTTCGAGCTCATTCAGGATCGTGCAGTCGGCCACGTCGTCGTAGAGGAACGTTTGCACAAGCGCGAACTCGTGGGTGGTCTTGGTGATTGCTGCGTACACAGCGCTGTCAACCCGTCCAGGCAGATCGCCAACCATGCGAAGCGAGCGGTGCTTGTCGCGCCCGTCGGCGAGCGAGGAAGCGTCGCCGTCCCAGTGGCCGTGGCTGCTGCTGTCATCGTCGCTCGCGGAGAACGAGGCCGCGCTCGCCGTGGCCACGCTGCTGCTGTGCGGGTTCCCGCCAGTGTCGCGCTCCCGGAAGAGTCGAAGCATGCCCTGCGACTCCACGAGCTTCCAATGCGCGGCGTCCATGCGGCCCTGGTCGCGTGTGCGGAAGCGGTCGTACTCGTCCAGCGCGAGCAGCAGCGCGCGCTCCATCTGCATCGCGCGCACCTGGCGCTCGTGCGGCGAGACCTCCACACGCGGGAGCTGCGCGCGCGGCACGGGGAAGTCGGCGCCCATGGTCTCACGTTCAGTTGAAGAGTGTGGGGCTCCCGGGATTCTGAAACACTGCAGTGGCGGCGTACGCGACGTGCGTCGTCGTTTTGCGGTGTGAGCGAGCTGCCGAACCGACCACTCGGGGGAGAGAGAGAGAACGAGATAGAGAGAGGGGAGCGAAACAAACGACCAGACGCGAGAAGGGTCACTGGTGCTGATGCGCAATGAACGCTGCATCTGTTCAGATGGCGCCTCAAGTCACGATGGACTGAGATAGGATACGCTCCCACTCTTGGTTCAAGTGAGCTATTGGCCGAAAGTCTCACTTGGCGCGGTCGTGATTGGTGATTGGTGGAGGAGCCAGGCAGGTGGAGACCGCTGATTGCTGCTTGTGACTGACGTATGTTGGCGGAGCGTTTCGCCCGCTCGAAAGAAGCCGCGCGCAGTGTCGAGACAGCACCGACCGTGCGTCGTGAGCTGCTTCGTGGGCGAGTGGAAGAGTGGAGGAGTCTGGCCACACAAATCTTTCCGAGGACAAGACAGCGCGTGGGCACTTGCTTCACGCCGGTAGATCAGACAGGACAGGACGCGGTGACGATGCAAAGTCAGATTTGGAACGAAAGTGGACCGGTGTGGTGGGGAGTGATTCTTTGAACTGCGACGCGAAGAGGAACCACGCAGGGGGAATGGCGCCAAGTGGACGAAGGCCACCGGCAGAACCAACTCCATGCGTCGGAACGGCATGACGAAGCAGGCACGCCACCGGCAGCCAGGGCGGCTGCCTCTCTGGTCGAAAGGACCCCGCGTCGGGGCGACAGAGTTCGTGAGGTGGCGGAGAAAAATCCCCACCGAACTAAACCTCGGCTGGTCGGCTTCAAGGTAGAGTGTGCCTTGGAAGAACGTGCTGTAAACCCTAGTACAGTGTACGGCCACCGTGAGGAGTGAGTGAGTTCTCGAGGGAAACTCCGGACCGAATCGGAGTTGCACTCGGCTGAAGCTGCGTCATTATCGTCCGATTGTGCCATTGCCCAATGCGCTCAAGCTGGGAGTGTTTGAGGGGAGATGGAGCCCGCTCCAAAAAGGTTGTCACGCAGCATTCGGGCCCCGGGACGCCCACAAAGCACGTTGGTGCTGGTGCCACCAGTGGTGGCCCCCTGCTATCCTCTCGGACGCACTCGGGCCGACATCGCCCGTCCGGGTGGTTCGCTTCTCGCCTCCGATTCCAGCGCCGAGAATGTCCCTGATGCGATTGCTACCTGCTCATCCTTCCAAGCCTGACAGACACTTTCGAGGTCCTGTGAGATTTGTTTTATGCCGCCGAGACATTCAGCAGCGTCTCTATTACGTCACGATGGACAGATTCATGTTATAGGCTCGCGAGGCACGCAGTTCAACCCCAACGTCCTCGAGATCTCCGAGTTTTGACGGCGCACATACGAAAGTCAATTCATCTACGCCAACGACCCGTGCCGCGCGGCTGCGCGCTGCTGCTGCTGCATGAAGCGCTCGTTCTGCTTGGTGGTCTGGTAAGTGGATTCGGCGAGGCGCTGCAGCTCCATCATGCGCGCGAGCAGGTCTTGCTGCGAGGATCCCCCGCCATTCCGAGGCGCCTGGGGAATGGAAGGAAGGGCGCCGTATCCGTCGCCCGTGTGACCAGTCAAATCGTACGTGATCGCGGTCGCTGAGGATGTGAACACCGCCGGCGGAGGTGGCGGCGTGGGCGTCGGCGACGGAGCCACTGCCTGTGGCTGCCTTCGCGGCGGCTGTGGCTGTGGCACTGGACGCTGCGGTGGCGCGGCTCGTCGGCCCGCGGTCGAGCCATTCTGGACGCGCAGGACGGACACCTGGTTGGCTGTTGTGACAGGAGCTGCGCTACGTGTGGTGTGTCGGGAGGGTTGAGCGACCTGACGAGCTTGCTGTCTGCTAGTGGAAGCCCAGTCCGCGGGGCCTCCGCGACGAGCGTACGAGGACTCCGGCGCGACCTCCTCTTCCTCGAAAGTGGGCTCGAGACCTTGCTTTGTGGAGGGATCGGTCGGGTCTCCAAGTGACGAGTCACTGGAGGACCGCGGTCGCGAGAAGCTGTAGTTCTCCTTGGCGTCAAAGTTGCGGCTCGAGTTGAGCCGCTGGAGCTGCGCCGACACGTTGGTCTTCATGGGCGTCTGGGCCGTCAGGCGTGAGCGATCCACGAGCAGCAGACACGTATCGCAGCAGTCGACGCGGTAGAACCGTCCGAGGATGCCGTCGGCGATGAACACGCGCTTGACCGTGTAGCAACGCGTGCACACGGCGTGGCCGCAGACGATGCAGTCCATGAGCGAGACGTCGTTGTAAAACTTGCTTTTGGTGTGGCACAGCGAGCACGTCGAGGGCTTGCGCTTGCGGCTCTTGATGTACTCGTCGCGCGCGGGCCGCTGCCGCGCGAGCATCTTGGTCAGGCGCATGCACTCGGCCAGCTCCATGGCTTTGGTCACCGTGAACAGTGTCTGTGCCGCGAGCTGTGCGGTCATGGGCCGCGCCTTCTTGCTGCCGGCGGGCTCGGCCACAGCGGTCGCGTACACGTCGATGAGTTCGTCGCTCTTCTGGCGCAGCAGGATGCGCACGGACTGCGACGTGCGCGTGCAGTTGCTGTCCGCGAGCTTGGGGAAGCTGGCGAGCTCGACGGACTCGATGAGCACGTAGCCGACCTTGTCGCCCGATGGCGTCGTCGTCACGCCGACCGATTCGAGGTAGACCAGGTCGCGGAACTTGTCGGACTTGCCCGGCGTCTTCTTGACGACCCACTTGTACGTGAGCGACCGGAGCGGCGTCTCCTTTGTGGGGCTCTCGAGCTCGCCCAGGATCGCGCAGTCGGCCACGTCGTCATGGAGGAACGTCTGTACGAGCGCCAACTCGCGCATGATGCGCGTGATGAACGCGTACACGGCGTTTTCGACGCGGCCGGGCAGGTCGCCGACCATGCGCAGCGCCCGGCGCCGGTCGTCGCGGTCGTCGGCGGTCTCGTCCTCCCAGAAGTCGTGGCTGCTCTGGGACGCGCTGCTGTCGTCGCTCGCCGAGAACGACGAGACCGTGCTGCTTACCGCGCCGTGGCCGTGGCCGAGGCTCTCGCCCACCTCGCGCTCGCGAAAGAGTCGCAGCATGTCCTGCGAGTCCACGAGCTTCCACCGCGACACGTCGATGCGGCCCTGCTCGGCGCCGCGGAAGCGCTCGTACTCGTCCAGCGTCGCGAGCAGCGCGCGCTCCATCTGCAGCTTGCGCGCCTCGCGCTCGTGCGGCGTGACCTCCACACGAGGGACCTGCGCGCGCGGCACGGGGAACTCGATGGCCATGGTCTCACGTATCGGGTCCGGTACACGAACTGTACACAACGCGTCGGTCGATCGAGTGTGCGTGGCAGCGCGTGTGCTGTTTTGACAAACCGCGAGGAGGGCGTTTGACGCTTTGGACGAGACGCCGCGGGCCGCAGTAATGGACCTTACGCCATCGCGGGCGCCTTCCCGGCACGCGGTTTGGACAGAGCAGCCTTCTTTTCCCGGTGCGGCGGGACTTCAACGAGCGCCTGCAGGGGCGAACGGATCCGCCCTCCCACTCTGACCAAGTCCCGCTCCTCCGTGCCAACCTGGCACGACGGCAGAGAAGCCTTTCGCACGGACTCTGCGCCTCACCCACCACAACGCGACCGAGGAACCCACACACCGCCTGCCCGCAGCTGGCGACCGAGGGCACCTGGAGGAGCCGGACGTTTCGCCCACACGCTCTCGCTTTCTTTTCCAACCAGACCGGTCGTGCGGGAGGGGAAGGGAGAGGCCGGCCGCCTCCCCGTTCTGTTCTCGACGCACCGGGACGTGCGATTGTGGTGTGCGCCATATCACGGATGCGATATCAGACAGGCTCCACTTAAAATTTGTGGGGCAGCTCAAGACGGTTTGTGGCAGCAAACACGCGGAAAAGACCCGGGAGACTCGCCACTTGGGGGACAGCTCGGCCCGTATGGAGGGCGGCGCTCGACCATCGGGGATCGATCGCGTCTGATAGTCGAGTCAGCACCTGAGATCTCCTTGTGGCCTGGCGGTGGCCTGCGTCTGGTCCGGTGCACTGGAGAAGCTCAGCCGCGTTGCTGTGAACAAGTGGGCAGTGACCCAGCCCCTGCAGCTGCCTCAATGATCCCTCCGCCGCTGTCGCCCGATCCGCGACGGAGGGATCATTGAGCATGGCGGGCAGGCGAGGGGTCTGCCCATCTCGAGATCCGACGCGATGGGCACCGCGGCGTCGGCGATGGGAGTCTGTGAGCCACGGGCCGGGTGTTCGCGTCGACACTTGCTAGTGTACAGTAATCACCACACCCGCTCCGCTTTGCGCGGGTCCACATCTCTGCTGCAGACTCGCCTGTCGAACTAGCAATCGTCCAGACCAAGCTGATACGTACACTATTCATCCTGAACTGTCCTGACGCTGGGACGCGGTTCTGGGTTCACAATTCATTTAAGGTCAATTAGGTGGAGTACTAGAACTTCGCACGACAACAACACGGACGATCGAAAGAGCGAGTCGGGGACTAGAGCAGCTCCACGAGCCGCGAGGCCGCAAGGCTCTCGCTCCGCAGAGAGCTCTGGGTCACGTCGGGCGCGCGCAGGTTGTGCTCGGCGCGCGCGACGTTGGCGGCCGACGTATTCCGCGCTGTCATGATGCAGCCCAGGCAGAACTCGAACGGCCGCATCGCGATGGACGTCGCGGTGGATTCGACCGCGATCTTCTTGGTCACGAGGCACTTGGAGCACGCGAGCTGCATCGCGTTCAGGGAGACACATGAGCACAAAGCATGACCAGAGTAGGCAAACGGAATCGCGGAATCGGGAGCAACTAACGCACCTTATAGCAGAGCTGGCAAACGGCACCGCTGCCAGAGAACATGCGCCCGAGCACCTTCTCGCAGGACGAGCAGGGCGTGGGGCCATTTCGCAGGCCACCACCGGGCAATTGATTGTCCGAGGACAGCGAGCGCTGCCTCTGGCGCGCGCGCATGAGGTGGTGCAGCTTGATCTTGAGCCCGACGTTGGAGAGATCTGCGGCCGTGATGAGCGCTTGCGCGACGTCCTGCGTGATGAACATCTCGGGCACTTTGCCCATCGGGTCGACAAAGTTCTTCATGAACACGTCCACGCGCTGGTCGTCCACCTGCCGGAATACGACCGACAGCGAGTTCTGCACGCGGATGATGGACGAGTCCGTGAATTCGGGGAAGTCGCTGTGCGCGATCGAATGATAGACGATCACGCCGACGCGCTCGCCGCGCGAGGTGCGCAGCTGGCGCACGCTGGTCATCTGCAGCAGGTCGCGCGGCTTGACGATCGCGTTGATGATCGGGTAGTCCTTGAGGAACCAGAGGATGCCGCGGAACTCGAACGGGTCCTCATACGTGCCGCTGCTGAGCGTCGCGACGACGGCACAGTCTTCGAGCTTGTCTTTCTGGTACTCGCTCTTGCGGCGGATCGACGGCGTGTCGCTCACCGAGATGCCCAGCAGCGCGTCGTCGAGCGTGCCGGGGGCCGTGCCCGCGACCATGACGATCGGCATGTTGGACGTCGCGGCCATCGCGTGCATGGGGCCGATCTCAAGCGTGGTCGATAGGTCGGGCCGCGACGACGACGTGCCGCTGCTGCTGCTACTGCGGCTGCTAAAGAGATCGGAGCCGATCGATGTGCTGTGCATCAGCCCACTGGTGCCGTGCTTGGCCGCACGGCGCTGGCGGTAGACTGTCATGTCGTCCTTGGCGCGCACCGTCTTCCACCGACGCGGGTCCACAGCGCGGTTGTTCGCGTACAGGAATTCCTCGTAGGCTAGGAGCACCTCGCGCTCGAGGTCGTCGCAGAGCGCGTGCAACTCGTGCTCGTCATCCTTGGTGAGCTCGAGCCGCGGCAGCGAGGCCGCCGTGACCTTGCCCTCACGCGCCATGGAGACGCTGCCGTGGACGAGGATGGGAAAGTGAGCCGTGGCGACGTCTGCCGAGGAAGAATGGCGGCCAAGCAGCAGCGCCGGACACGCCCGGCGGAGACCTTCCCTCTCGGTACGGAACACTGTGGTGGATGGTTGCGTTGGTCCAACGGAGCGTTGGTCGCTCGCTCCGCACCAGCGCCGGGCTGGGCAGCGTGGGATGGATGCCCTGGGCTGGCCATCCCTCTCTCTCCGTCGGTGGAGTTCAGCGCATGTAATCCGCGCGAGCGTACCGTACTGTACACGGCCCACAGCGCCACTTGTCGGGCACTCGCGCTCCGGTTCAGTGTGAAGCTGGTCGCGCAAGGCAGACGAAGGATCGAGAGAGAGAGAGTGGGTCCGCTTGGGATAGCGACGCGACGAACGGCACGCTGGCTTGAAGCTCGGGTACAACCTGCTATAGCATATAAAAGAGGCAAGTCTCCGCTACTGACGATGGGATCATTTGAGGCAAACTACCTTACACAGTACCTGTCTAAACGAATAACCCATGATGCCGAGCGAGAGTGGACCCGACACCAGAACTGCCCCGCCAAGAAAAACAGACCTGCTGTGGTCATCGCCGCTGTGGCATGTCGGGTGAGAAAGTGGGACAGACACTCGTAGAGCGCGTGGACCGGTCGTGGGAATCGAACGCTGCTTGCTGAGTGTCAGCGGTTGGGTCGGGTGTTTGTGTGTGTCTGCGGCAGGTGGGAGGTGCACTGAACGAAGAGGATAGTTGCCCTGGATCGGATCACCTGATTCATGCATCATGAACAATCGGATTACTTAAAATATATGATATAAGAGGGTCTGTTATCGAATAATCATTATCAAAGTGTATATGCATAGCATCGTTTTAAGGTACAATATCTATTATCAAAGGTTTCTTCTTGAAAGGTGAACCCATGGAAATCCAGTGACAAGCATCGCGGGACGAATCCTCGTTGCCGAAGGAGGAGCCCATTCGGTCAGCTCCTGTGCTGGACGCCGGTGCGCCTTAGACCTTCTGCGCTCTTGGCCAGTTATCAATGGCCGGAATCCACACGATGCGTCCTCAAACGCAGGCTCCAAGTCCACTCCGGAAGGCGAAAGCGGACGAAGGCACCTGCAGGACGCGGTGGGACCGCAGCCACTTGGCATGAGTGGAATCCAGTGGCGTAATGCGACCCAGTGGTCCCGCCTCTCGTGGGCCACGCCGCGGGTGGGAATAGAGACCATGCACAATCACGGGTGTGGTCCCGCGCGAGAGGGCCCAGTGGGTTGATTCCCTCCGCTAGACTCGCTGTCGTCGTCGACATCGCAGCGGTGACCGATCCTTTACAGCTTCGACTCCGTGGTTGCGCAGTGCGCAAGCTCCCGTCCAGCGAGACGGCTCGCCGACCGCGCGCTCCCGGATTCACCATACTGCGCAACACTTACCACGGAACGCTTAGCGAGCCATTATGAGAGTTTGAGTTCAACAGAACATGGGCAAAGCGAACCCTTCAACCAGCTCGCATTGGCTGGCCGGCTGTCAAAAGGATTCTGTCGACGTGAACGACTTCAACATGGATCACTCGACCCAGCGCGTTTCCTCCAGAGCAGCTGGACTGTGCTCGCCCCGAAACCAGCGACACGCCGCCCCACCGCATGCCGTAGTTTACCAGCAGAAGCTGGCCGCTGCTCAGCAGGCACTGGCTCAGCAGTCTCCAGGCTCATGGTAGACAGCTGCCTCAGGCAACCACAAGCAGTCCTTGTGGTTGCTGAAGGACGCCATCAGCCGTGGCAGAGATCGGCCGCGACCTCAACTTTCTAAACACCATCAGCCGAGAGAGCGTGCAAAGCACGACGCGACCACAAGCAACAACGCGCGTGTGTGGCCGCAGGAGCCACAGCAGAGTGCGCGCCCCCAGAATCAACGCGCGCACACAACTCAGCGTCAAACGCGACCCGACGAAAGCTGTTAAACGCCGCGTGGACGTCTGCTCACTATTCGACTTGTCCGCGTCGAGGAAGACTGAGAGCACGAGCGATATTAAGCCCAGAGCTGGAAGATGGTGTGTCGTTTAACTGTGTTGGTGGTCGCGCTGCTCAGCGCGCTCTCGGTGGCCCTGGTCTCGGCGCAGTCCTTCGGGTACACGACGTCGTCCGACAGCAAGAAGTGGGTCTTCTCCTCAGGTAAAGGGCTTTCAGTGACGATGGTGCGCGCGACTTGTGACATCGTGTCGATCAAGTACAACGGCCAGGAGCTTCAGTCTACCGCTAAGGGCACGCACGTCAACTCGGGGCTTGGCGCGGGGACCGTGAGCTCGATCAAGACCCTGAACGACGCCCCCAAGACCATCCAGGTCACGTGCGAGACGACGGGCTTGACGCAGTATTACTTTTTCCGCGCCAACGAGAACGCCGTCTACATGGGCACTTACCACTCGTCGGACCTCGCGCTCCCAGAGCTCCGCTTCCTGGCGCGACTGGACCGCACGACGGTGACCACGGGCGTGGCTGAGGCGACGCTGGACGGCGCGGACTCCGCGATCGAGGCCGAGGACGTGATGGCGACCAGCAAGAACATCACGCGCTCCAAGTTCTACTCCGGTATTCCGTTCATCCACGACCACGTCCACGGCGTGTACGGACCCAAGGCGGGAGTGTACTTGGTCATGTCGCCGGCGGCCTACGAGACCTCGAGTGGCGGCCCGTTCTTCCGCGACATCAACAACAAGTGCGCGACCGTGAACGAGCTCACGTTCTACATGAACTCGGACCACACGCGGACAGAGGAGTATCGGTACGGCTTTCATGGGCCGTACGCGCTGGTGGTCACAGATGGCGCTGCGCCAGCAACGACCAGCGTCGATTTTGCCTTCTTCCAAGGCCTTGGCCTCAAGGGATTCGTGGACTCGAGCAAGCGCGGCACGGTTACGGGGACGATCGCTGATAGCACCGGCGTGCTCATGAAAAGCACGGTCGTCGTGGGCTTCTCCAACCCATCGGCGCAGTACTGGGCGGAGCTCGCCTCTGGCGTCAACAGCTTTACGTCTCCGCCCATGAAGTCCGGCACGTACTCCATGACGGTGTACAAGAAGCAGCTGCCCGTCGCGACCGGTACGGTCACCGTGGCGGCGGGCAAGACCAGCTCAACGAGCATCGCCGTCACCTTCAAGGAAAGCGCGAGCACCGCGATCTGGCAGATCGGCGAGTGGGACGGTACGCCCGAGGGCTTCCTGAACGCTGACAAGATCCACAAGATGCACCCGAGTGACGCTCGTATGGCCACGTGGAAGCCGCTCACGTTCTCAGCTGACGACGACGCCGACGCGGCGTTCCCGATGGCGCTCTTCCGAGGTGTGAACGATCCGCTGACCATCACTTTCGCGCTCACGGCCAGCGAGGCCGCGGCGCCGCACACTCTGAAGATCGGGGTGAGCCTCGCGCAGAGCAGCGCGCGTCCCAGCGTCGTCGTGAACGGCAAGTGGACGGCGCCAACGCCTGCGTCGGTCGCGGTCAAGACTCGAGGCGTCACGCGTGGCGTGACCAACGGAAACTACATCATCTACGAGTACACCATCCCCACAAGTGCGCTGGTGGCGGGCAATAACAGCGTCGCGCTCGGCATCGCGAGCGGCGCCAGCGATCCCGCTGAGCCGTTTCTGCACGCGTCGGTCGTGTTTGACGCACTCCAGCTCGAGTGCGACAGGGTGGGCTCCACGGTATCCGATAAAGCTATTATGATGTGAGACCGTCGCCCCGGTGTGCTGCTTCTCTTGTGCTCTGACTTCATCACGTGGCACAAACGTTATGGCAAGAGCAACAACGTGTGCCCTGCGAACCGCTTCTCGTTTGACAAGACTCATTGCCCTCAAGACCTTCAACTGAGCGTTCAACCGGCCGTGCCAGAGAAGATCCAAGGGCTCATCTTCCTCAAAGGTCCGGCCGCGATCAGTTGATGCTGTGAGCGTGCGGCGATCGCAGCTGGATCTGCGGCAGGCACGCGCGAACACATCCTGTTGTTCCCTCTCACGACCGGCGGAGCATCGACCTGCCCCTGGCATTTTCAGAAATCGCCATGGAGGTGCGGAAGTTGTTCGTGGCGCTGGCCCTGGTGTTCGCGCCGTTTGCAGCCGCGCAGCAGCGAGGCTTCGGCTACTCGACAAGCGCGGATGCCAAGAACTGGATCATTCGCTCGGGCGCGGGACTCGTAGTCACGATGGTGCGTGCATCCTGCGACATCACGTCCCTCCAGTACAACGGTGAGGAGCTCCAGTACGGTGCCAAGCGTACGCACATCAATTCCGGGTTGAACAACGTCTCGAGCGCGATCCAGGCGGCACCGTCGGGCGACACCATCCAGATTACCTGCGAGAAAACGGGCTTGACACAGTACTACTTCTTCCGTGCCGACGAGAACGCGATCTACATGGGCACGTACCACACGGCCGAGCTTCCGCTGGGCGAGCTTCGGTTCCTCGCGCGGCTCTCACGCTCAACGGTGACGACGGGCATCGCTGAGGCGACACTCGACGACACGGTCGGGGCCATCGAGGCACACGACGTGTTCGCCACGGCCGACAACACCACCCGCTCCAAGTTCTACTCGGGTGTACCCTTCATCCACGACGAGATCCACGGTGTGTATGGTCCCAAGGCCGGCGTGTACTTTGTGCTCTCGGACCGCGCGTACGAGACGTCGATCGGCGGCCCGTTCTACCGCGACATCAACAACCAGTGCACGACCGCGAACGAGCTCTCGTTCTATATGAACTCGGACCACACGCGGACAGAGGAGTACCGGTACGGCTTCCATGGGCCGTACGCGCTGGTGTTCACGGACGGCCCCGCGCCGTCGTCCACCGACGTCGCGGACTTTGGCTTTTTCCAGGAGCTGGACCTCCAAGGGTTCGTCCCCGATGACGAGCGAGGACAAGTGCGAGGCGTACTCACGGACCTGAACGACGTACTGGCGTCCGCCAGCAACGTCTCCGTGGTCGTCGCGTTCAAGAACGAGGACGCACAGTACTGGACGGAGCTCCAGGCCGGGGAGCGCGAGTACACGTCGCCACTGATGAAGCCGGGCAACTACACGCTGACCGTGTTCAAGAAGCAGCTCGCCGTCGCGACGACCAGTGTAGAAATTCGCGCTGGCGACGCTACGACCACACGGGACGTGGAGATCTCATCCGACGGCTCGAGCCCGGAGGCGCTGTGGACTATCGGCGAGTGGGACGGCACGCCCGCGGGCTTCCTCAACGCCAACAAGATCTACGCCATGCACCCGAGCGACACCCGTATGGATCCGTTCGAGCCGCTTGAGTTTGTGATCAGCCGCGACGCCGACGCGACGTTCCCGCTGGCGCTGTTCCGAGGGGTCAACGACCCACTCGTCATTGTGTTCAACCTCACCGAGGCGCAGGCCAGCGCTTCGCACGTGCTCAAGATCGGCGTTACGCTCGCCCAAAACAACGGCCGCACGACCGTGCGCGTGAACGACAAGTGGAGCGCGCCCGTGCCGGCGACGGTGGCCGTCAAGTCGCGCGGCATCACGCGCGGCACGACCACGGGCAACTACGTGGTGTACGAGTACGATGTTCCGGCAAATTCGCTGGCTGCGGGCGAGAACCGCATCGCTTTGGGTATTGCGAGCGGCAATACGGACCCGCCGGAGCCGTTTCTTCGCGCCAGCGTCGTGTTCGACGCGCTCGAGTTTGTTTGAGAAATGAACACAGAGGTCTTCGTTTTTCATTTGTCTAATTGAAGTAACCCTTAGTCCATCAGCGTTGTGGGCCGCGAGTGCTCGTATTCGTCGTCTAGGATGTGAGAGGTGCCCTTGCTGCATTGCCTCACGGCCCGCGCCCAGAGCTGCTCGACTGTGTGCTGTGCAACCGCCGAGGCCGCATGGATTTTGGCGCTGTGAACGCACCCAACGCAGAACGCGAATGGTTTTTGCTCCACCTGGGGCGTCGACGCATCGATCGCGATGCGCTTGCTCACGACGCACTTGCCACACACGTTCTGCTCCATTCAAAAGCACACTTGTTAGTCAAGCGCCGGCTGAACAGACGGTTCCACACACAGCAAACTTACCAGACCACATAGCTGACAGAGGCACGAGGACGACGCGCCCAACTTGCTGGCGGTGCGCCGCAGCGACGCGTCGCAGATGTCGCAAAAGTCCACGTCGACGCGAGGCTCGGACATGCAGCTGAAGTCTGAGAGCCCGCGGTCGCGGTGTCGTTTCTTCTCTTCGTCTTGGCCGCGATGGCGCTCGCACATGAGCCAGTGGAGCTTCTTCCGCACAGCCGCATCGATGCAGTCGCCCACGCGCGGCACAAGCAGCGCAATCGACTGTCGGAGCGCGCTATGCGCCGGGGTCTTGCCGCGCAGGTCGCAGAAATCCATCACAAACACGTCGAGGCGGCTCTCGTCCAGCTGCCGATAGATCGCCACCACTGAGGCGCCTGCGCGTACGCTGTTGCTGTCGACGTCCCAGTCCTCGGGGAGTGCGTCGTGTGTGATCGAGTGGTGGAACACGACGCCGATGCGTTCGCCCGTGCTCATTATGGACGCCCGCGCGCCTGCGAGCAGCAGCAGGTCGCGCGGGCGCCCCATCGCCACGGCGCTCTTGCGAGTAGTATGTGCGACGCCGAGGAACGCGAACGGGTCGTGGCTGTCGGGAGCGTCTACTACCGCGAGCAGTGTCGAGTCGTCGACGGCCTTTTGCGCGAGGTAGGCGTCGCGGACGCGCAGCGACGCGGTGTCGAGAAACGCGTGACCCAACAGGGCGTCGTCGAGCGTACCTTGGACGGACCCCGTGCAAAAGAGCATGGGCACGCTCGAACGTACGCTCAACTCCGCCATGGGGCCTGCAAACTCGCGCATCTTGCTCTCATGGCGCCACGTCTTGCGGTAGTCGTCGCGCTCGCAGTACACGTGGAGGTCTTCATGGCTACGCGTGAGCTTCCAGCGGGTCGTGTCCACGCGGCGTCGATGGCGGAAGAGGAACTGCTCGTACGCGTCGACGGCTTCGCGTTCGAGATCGCGCGCAAGCTGGCGCAGCTCGCGTTCGTCGTGGAGCGTCAGTTGTAACCGTGGCACGCGCGTCGAGGAGCGCCTTTTCAACATGTTGCTGATTTTAGACGACGGTCTCCGCTATCGCAGCACGTCGAATGTTGGGAAATGACGGTGAATGGAGGAGCGAACACCAGTGTTTCGAGAGGCGAGGGCTTCTGTAGCACTTGGCGCTGAGACCTCTGCGTTTCTCAGCACGTTATGTGGAGCACAGGTCCAGCTGACCATGTGACGCGCGACAAGATGGCGTTTACACAACGGAGACCGTCTGGGGCCTATGCACCCGATCCCTTTGCGCACCCCTACGACGTCACAGCCCCAACTTGCTCTTGGCAAGATGAACTGGTCAACAACGTTATCCACATGAGACGAGTCACGGTGCTCCTGTTCCAAATAATACAAGCTCTGTTCCCAACACATATTAGAGGCGAAGACCACGGCTACTATGTAGTGCCACTCACTGTCACGTGGGCAGCGCGCATACTTAGATGGACCCGGTGGACGACGACGAAGCCGAGGACGACAGCGGGTTACGAGGCGCCAACGAGCGCTCGTGCAGCTCGTCGCGCGCGACAGTCAACGCCGGAATCTCCTTCGTCTCGAGCGTGCACACGAGGCAAAAGTCGAACGGCACGGCCGTGTACGCCGTCCGGTGGCTCTCGATCACGATGTCCTTGGTCACGGAGCACTTGCCGCACACGTGCTGCCATAATGCACGCAATGAGCCCACAGAGTTAGCGACCGCGTTCCTAGACCCACACCGCCAGCAAGCAACAACTCCGCACCTTGGTACAAATCTGGCAGGTCGAGCCAGAGGAGAAGATACCGCTAATGTTCTTGTTGCAGAGCGCGCAGCGCGAGTCGTCGTCGCGGCGTGCTCCGCCGTCGTCTCTCGAGACCGTCGTGGCCGACGCCACGCGTTCGCGCTGAGTCTTTTGCGTGTCGCGCATGCGGTAAAACAGTTTGCGACGCAACGCAACGTCGCACGCATAGGTCACGATGAGTAGCGAGCGCGCCGAGTCGAGGTGGATCAGCGCCTCCGCCGTTGAGCCTTTGGGGTCCACGAAGCTCGAGATGAACACTTCGTAGCGCAGCTCGTCGATCTGCCGGTAGATCGTCGCGATCGAGACCTCGGCGCGCAAAATGTTAAGGTCACGCCGCTGCGGCGCGTCGCGGTGCTCGATCGAGTGGTGGAGCATCACGGCCACGCGCTCGCCAGTGCTGAGCGTCGCGAGATGCGTTGACGCGAGCAAGAGCATGTCCCGACTTGCCAGGAGCCCGGGAATCGGAAACACCTTGTAGTACCAGACGACGCCGAGGAACTGGAAGGGATCTTCCTGCGTCGGGCCGTCCACGATCGCGAGCACGGCGTTCTCCTCATTGGCCTCGCGCGAGTACGAGTTGCGCGCACGCAGCGATCGCGTGTCGTAGAACGACGAGCCGTAGATCGCCTCGAGCACCTGCCCGGGCAGCGTGCCCGTGCCCATGAGCATGGGCATCTTGGAGTTGGCCGCGAGCGCCGCCTGCGGGCCGATCTCGAGCTCCAGGTCGTGCTGGTCCGCACTCGTGTGGACCGGGTCCATCGCCTGCTTGTACGAGCCGCGCTCGCGGTAGATGTGGACTTCCTCCTGCGACTTGACGTGCTTCCACCGCCGCTCGTCCACCACGCGCTGGCTGCGCACCACGAAGTCCTCGTACGTGCGCATGAGCTCGCGCTCGAGGTCCGCGCTCAGCGCGCGCAGCTCGCGCGCGTCGTCGGGCGAGATCGCCACGGCCGGCCGCATTGGCGCACGCACCTTCTTCATGGTGAGCGTTCGATTGGATGTGTGCTCGGCCCGCGACGGGAAGCCAGCGAGCAACCGCGTCGAAGACTCGCTCTACGAGTGAAT
The DNA here is from genome assembly GCA_027475725.1 of Pythium rhizo-oryzae. Taxonomy (NCBI): domain Eukaryota; phylum Oomycota; class Peronosporomycetes; order Pythiales; family Pythiaceae; genus Pythium; species Pythium rhizo-oryzae. Next base: position 25,124 of record JAMFLL010000366.1, read on the forward strand.
GGGGCCGCCGGCAGCGAACAACGACCGCGGCATTGGAAGAGCCCGGGCGGGCGCGGGCGCCGTCGATTGAGCAGCCAGGCGCTAAGGGCCGGACATCGGCGCTGCGGCCGGCCAGTCACGCGTCCGCGGGAACCCAACGCGGCGCGAGGAGAAGAGAAAGCGGGTGTGTCTATCGGTCGCCACGTCGCGACGTCGCTGCGACGACGGGAAACAACGGGCGCTGGCACCAGCGACGAGCCAGAACCTCCTGCAATAAATATATTCGGGCCAAGTGAGACCTTCAGAACACGGCGTCACGCTCGACCCGGCGCCTCTGGAAACCCATACGACGCACTCTGTCATCAGCGTGGCCCTTGCGAGAGGTCGATACCGATACGGTGGAAAGATTGCGATCCCTCTTCTTGCTTTCCAAAGGAGCCTAAACACCGTTTCTGACAGCGATACTGTACGGAAGGCCAGCTTGAGTCATGCAGGAACAGTATTGATGTCTGCCAGGTCTTGAGCCCTCTCAATCGATCGACGAACGCATCAAGTGCGCGGTGATGTCCAGAGTACACGTATCATCCGAGAGCTGTTAGATTACCTACCAGCGACGGCGATCGGTCGAGCGAGGTCGGCGGCTTCTCGCAGACGCGGGCTTCTTGCCGCGCGAGCTCGCTCGTGGGCAGCGACTTGGTGTGGAGCACGCACTCGATGCAGAACGCGAACGGCTTGGCCACGACGTGCGAGGTCGCGGCGTCGACCACGATGTCCAGGGTCATCGTGCAGCGCGTGCACACGTGCTATGTATCCACAATAGGCTCGGTCAGAAAGCGAAGCCACACCAGGTAAGGAGTCACTCCAGCGTGTTTGTCGTACCTTTGTGCAGAGCTGGCAGCGCACCCGAGAAGACGCGAAAAGTCCACCAGTAGACTTGGTGCAGAGCGCGCACTCGCGCCGATCGTCCTCAGGCCGCAGCTTCTGGAGCGTCAGGCGGTGCGCGCGGTGGCGCCGCCGCATCAGCGCGTGGAGTTTCTTCTTGAAGCCGCCGTCACACACGCGCCGGAGCACCAGTAGATCGCGCGAGGACTCGTGCCGCTGGACCGCGTCCAGCAGGCGCCGCTTTTCCTCGAGGAACTCGATCGCGAACACCTCGACAGTGCTCACACCCAGCTGCCGGAACACCGCGACCGACGAGATGACCACGCGCGTGGTCGAGGCGTCGCGCAGCTCGGGCAGATCGCGGTGCTCGATCGAGTGGCGCAGACTGACGCCCACGCGTTCGCCAGTCGAGAGCGTTGTTAGGTGTGTGTGGTGCAGCAGTAAGCATTCACGCGGCTTGGCCAGCACGGCGTTTCGCAGGTGCCACGTGATGCCTAGAAATTTGTACGGGTCGCTGTCGGACGGGCCCTCGATCATGCTCAGCACGGCGCTGTCGTCGAGGAAGTCGCGTTGGTAGGCTTCTTTGATGCGCAGCGAGGCCGTGTCGTGGAAGCTGCAGCCATAGAGCGCGTCGTCAACGTTGCCAGCGACGCTGCCCGTCACCAGCACACGCCCCACGGAAGACTGGGCCGCCAGGTTCGCCTGAGGCGCCATTGGCGACGACCCCCGCGGCGACGTGGACATGAACCCGAGCTCGTCGACCATGCCGCGCGCCTCGTGGTGGGCGTGGAGATCCCCGTCGGACCGCGCGAGCGTCCATTTGGTGCGGTCCACGCGGCGCCGCTGGCGCAGCAAGAAGTCCTCGTACTGCCCGACCACCTCGGCCTCCAGCGCGGCCGCTGTAGCGCGGAGTTCAGCGATGTCTTGGTCCGTGAGCGAGAGTCGCGGGAGCACGAGGGAGTTCACCATCGTGAGCGAGCGAGCGAGGAGAAGGGTGAATGAAGTGTCGGGGAAGTGAGAGGGCGAGCGCCATCGCGACACGACAAGTGTCCTTCCCACGGCCCGGCGGCCTGCGTCCATCCGTGACTACGACTGGTGGGACCACACGTACCTATCACCCCACAAACAGAGAGAAGTAGCATTGTGGTGCCCGTTAAACGCAACTTGCGCTTGCCCCGTGTTGGAGATGGGAGGGCAGTTCCGTGGGAAACGGTGCCTGACCAACCAGGAGGCATCTTGATGGATGCCGCCAAGGGCGCACATGGGAAGGGCCCATCAAGAGCCCTAGGTCGGACGACGAAATGGAGGGACGTCGATGGCTTAGGCTCGTTGTGTTGACTGATGGCGTGTGCTAGCGCATCGGAGAGACTTCGTGATCCACGAGTCGTGGACCACGACCACGTCGCTGATGGGTGTCGTAGCGTTAACATTTTTGACGCGTCGTCAAAGCATTCGTTCCTCATAATGATCAATCTACCTATTCCTAGTGGTGCTCACACCGGCGTGGCACGGACGCGCTCATTCGCGGCCGTGGGGCTTACGCCGCTGCTCGACGAGAGTTTGCTATTCCGGTCCCGCAGCTGCGCCTCGCGGCGCTGGCGCAGTTCCTCACGGGCGAAATCCACGGCTGGTGCGACGTCGGTCTGCTTAATACACACTTCGCAGAACTCGAACGGCCGCTCGACCGCCGTCGCGTCGATCACGAGCTCGCGCTTTGTGATGCAGCGACTGCACACAAGCTATACAACATAAAGCAACAGAGTGTGAGACATCAGAAACAATAGAACACAATCGAGGCAGCAGATATCCGACACACCTTGTCACAGAGCTGGCAGGAGCGGCCGCTGGACTTGAAGAGCCCGCCGAGTTTCTTGTCACAGTGCTCGCACTGCTGCGGGGTCTCCCCGGTCGTGTCGATTGTGAGCGAGCCCGAGCGTCCGCGTTGGAGCCGCTCGCGCAGGCGCTGCTTCACGCGGTGGCACAGCTTCTTGTTGAGCGCCGTGTCGGCGAGCGTGGTCATCGCGAACAGCGCCTTGGTCAGCTCCTGCACGACGAACGAGTTGGAGATGTCCGACAGCACGAGCGAGTCCTGAGCTGAGCCCTTTGGGTCGATAAAGTGGATCGTGTACACCTCGACACGATTGGCGTCGAACTGGCGGAACACCGTTGCCAGCGAGAGCTCGACGCGCACGAGGCGGGACGAGTGCTTGGGTTGCTTGAACGCTTCGTGGCGGATCGAGTGCGTGACGTGCACTCCGATGTGCTCGCCGTTGCGCAACTTCGCGAGCCGCAGGTCCATGTATGTGAGGACGCCGCGGTCGCGCACGATCGGGTAGCTGCGAAGCAGCCACGCGACGCATGCGACGCGGTACGGGTCCTCGTCGGTCGCGCCCTCGAGCGTGTTGAGCACAGCACACTCTTGGTTACAGTCGCCCTCGTACAGCGCGTTCGTGCGCAAGCTCTCGGTGTTGTGGAACGTGTACGCGTACATGACCTCGTCCAGCGAGCCGGGTACTGTGCCCACGACGAGCACGCGCGGGAACTGCGATCGCGCGGCCATCCAGGCCTGCGGCTGGATGGGCAGCGAGTCGCGGTCCTCGGGCGACGCGGTCTCGCGTTCGCGGTACGCGTGGAGCTCGTTCTCGGAGCGCACGTGCTTCCAGCGCGCCGTGTCGACGGTGCGCATGCCGCGTGAGACGTGCGCCTCATACTGCCCAATAATCTCGGCGTGGAGCCCCTGGCGCAGCTGCTGCAGCACGTCGTGGTCGTCCGCCGAGAGCGGCAGCGGCTCGGGCGCGGCCTTGCTCGACGTGCCCATGGTCTCTGATAAGCGATTAGCTGCTTGGTCGTGGACTGGCGTTCCGGGGTCAGCCGTGGAAACCAGCCAGTCAGTCGTCAAATGCTCCGCTGCGGACAACTCGTTCAGTTTTCCTTGGGCCGCCAGCGCTGCTGTGTTGAGGGCGCAGCACAGACGAGCAATCTCCCCAGGCGGCCTGAGGCTGGGTTCGGGCTCCAGCTGGGCATTCGTACTGTATTTCTGGTGTAATTGCAAATGGGTTCGCGATGGGAAAGGCGCGCAAGATAGCATTATAGAGGTAGACTGGAAAGAGTGGTATTGATATAAGAGCCCAATCGGTGGTCAGTCAACGTCGGGCACTGTGTGTCTTCCTATGGTTCAGAGTCACATGCCAAATAGCGAACTCAAATCAATACAGCAGGATCTTCCCCGAAGGAGCAGACGGGGCATGGAGATGGGCATATAAATTTTCAACTTTTGCAATTACACCAGAAATACAGTACAAGAGAGCGACCAGCTGCGTCAACACGAGAACGGGCGGAGAACAACGGAGACCGAGCCGCAGCCACAACTTGACGGTTGGTCGGTCCGTACTTATCACTAAGTCCATGTTCTCGAATGGACTGTCCGCGCCAGCTGCCCGGCGGCGCCCGACAGGTCACGTGGGACTCGCTGGGAGCCACGGGGCAAGGGGTCGCTCGGGAGAGGGATGGCGGAGTGATTGCGGTGGGTGTGCAGGGGTTCACGTCCGACCGACGCAGCATTCGACCGTTGAAGCGACGCATTGTGGTGCTGACTCCAGGCCTGTCTAGGAAGCAGACAGCAGTGCTACCGTTCGGTAACGCTCGGGTTATTTGGGTTGGTGGATGCTCGACTGAACTCTTCCGCGCAAGCCTCCGACAGCGCGCCTGTGTACCCAGCAATACGTACCAGCGCGCATCCGTCATCACGGGATTCCATCAATCGAACCACACCTCATCTCATCTCATCTCATCTCATCCACAAAGATGTTCTCTTTGGAAACGACCTCACGCTACGTCGACCGTATCGTCCATCGACTCACGCCGCAATCGTGCTATGGAACGTCGTGTGTTCCGTTGTCTTTCACACCCTGTGGACACTCCGCAACGACAAGAAACACCGGTCAATTGAAGCGCCTCCAACATCAGTCTTGATTGACCGTGACGTCCGGCTTATCCAAGCCCACACCACGGCGATCAAACGTGCTGCCATTGACCCTGACGATGACGATGATGTATCAGACCAAATCAGCCAACTCACCACAGTCCTCAAGCTATCGACAGCCTAAATGTGGGGTGTGTGCATCTCGAGCTACCGGACACGTGTACAATAGCAATACTCGTAGTGTGTTAGAGTAGCAGAAAGAGAAGTAACACAATGGAAATCAGTTGCCCCCATCTCATCTCATCCACTGTAAAATCGCGTAACACAGCCTAGCGGCTTCCTCATGTTGTGTCTGCTCGCTGAGACCGTTGGGTTCGGTGCCGCGCATCGCTTCGGGCCACTCCGGATGGCTGGAGAGTGCAGCTGGGCGAGGCACGCGCGTGCGTCACGTCGAGACTCGAGTCGCCAAGTTGTGCTTGTTGCAGCTTTAATCCAGAAAAGAACCCCAGACCACACTGTAGTCTGACCACACAAGTTCTGGACTCCCGCTCCAGAGATCGGCTGCTGCATGAGGCTGAGGCAGGTGATCCTGTCAATGGAAAAGGAGGGCGGAAGGCGAACGGAGACCCATGCAACGGCGGCTGCGGCGTCAGCACTCCAATGAAATGAGCAACAGGAGGGAAGCGACCTGCATGGAGTGCGCATGGTCTATATGCAACTTGGTGTCGCCACGCACGTGTGGTTGAAGTGCCTCTCCAAGACGAGTGTCCGACACTCGGTTCCCGCTTAGGTCCTCGCGGCTGGGTTCTCTCCGCTAGGTCCTCGCGGCTGGGTTTCTCTCTAGTTTTCCTCTGAAACTAGGCTCGTAGAAGCATTGGCCGCCTCAAACGAGTGGCAACCACCTCCACAAGACACATCGTCATCCTGCCCACACGCTGAGTAATACTAGGTACTTCATTGATGAAGAATTTTACAGTTCTAGCGGCGGACGCTGCTCAGCGCGACCCGCCCCGATGAGACCTGCTTGGCGAGCAGGATGCACTCAATACAGAAGCCCAGCGACTTGGGCGTGGCCGTCGCGTCCACCACGAGCTCGTGGGTCACCGTGCACGATGAACAGACGTGCTGAAGATAAACACACATCGTCAGTGGATCCGTTGGTTTGGTATCATTGTGTGGAGAGACGACACTCACCTTGACGCACAGTTGACAGATCCCGCCTGATGTGGAGAGCAGTCCCTTGGTGGACTTGGTGCACAGCTCGCAGTGCTTCCGGTCGCTCTTTGCCGTGCAAAGCGCCGCAATGTGGCGGTCGTGGTGCTGCTGCTGGAGCAGCCAAAGCAGCTTCTTCTTGAAGCCCAGATCGCACATGGTGCCCGTGAGCTGGAGATCCCGCGTGAGTCCGTGGCGATGGATGGCATCCGGCGTTTGACGCTTCTTATCGAGAAGCTCGGTGCCGAACACCTCGAGGTTGTGCTTGTCGATCTGGCGGTAAAAGGCGACGCTCGAAACCAGCACCTGAGCTCCTGTCGGGACGACGTCAAGCCCGTCAAACTCGTCGTGGTCAATTACGTGGCGAAGGCGCACGCCCACGCGCTCGCCCGACCGGATCGTCGTCACATGTGTGTGCTGAAGCAGCAGGTAGTCTCGGGTCTTAGATAACAGAGGGCTGTGGACGTGCCTCGTGATACCTAGGAACCGGAACGGATCTTTCTGCGTCGGGCCGTCGATCGTCAACACGACCGCACAATCGTCACGATGTTCCCCCATGTACGTCTCTCGGGCCCGCAGTGAAGCCGTGTCTTGGAACGTGCAGCCGTAGAGTGCGTCATCCAGAATACCCGGAACGACCCCGGTGGCCAGCACGCGCTTCGTCGCTGACTGGGAGGCCAGCCTGGCCTGCGGTTCGAGATCACACAGTCCCGTTGCGGACACGGGCGAACCAGCACTTGTGCTTGCACGCTTTTTCCGCTCCTTGAAGAGACGCACGTGGTCGTTGGTCTTCAGAGGCTTCCACTTGAGCTCATCGACGCAGCGGTTGTCGTAGTACAAAAAGTCTTCATACAGGGCCATGACCTCGTCCTCGAGTGCCGCTGCCGTGGCCCGGAGATGGAGCACGTCGGCCTCGGTCGCGTTGAGTGCTCGTGCGGCGGCGAGTTTGGTGGGCATTGTCTTTGCGTGAAGAGACAAGAATTTTGGAGAGTGAGAGTGGGAATGAGTCTCACGAGTCGTTGGGCACCGCTTTGCCTACGCTACGGTACTGCACCAACCAAGCAGCGCTCGCCAGTTGGGCACTGCCAGTTGGCTCGAGGCTGTTGGCGTCACTTGATGAGGCATCGCCCCGGTGCGCGGGCGCGACCACCTGCTTAACCAGATTTGAGTTCATCACGAGCAGTTTGAGGTATGTTGGGCGACAATAGAGACTGAAACACCCCAGGCTCAAGCGGTTCAAGCCCCGGGTCTGGTGCGCCAGTATGAGGCACGTCTGTAGCCACAGTGTATCTCTATGTCTCAGGGTGCTCCTTGTGGTGCGGCATCCGATACGGTACCATCCGGCGTGCAATCCGTGGGCGTCTCAATACCGTACATCGGGGAAGTCGATACGGGACGCGCTGCTCACCATGAGACAGCCACATGGCACCCGTCGTGAGCCACAAGTTGCGGCGCCGTGTCTCTTGAATCCCCCATTGTTGTGTTTGCGCATCTCCCTCGGGATCGTGAAGGATAAAATAGACGAAGAATGGCTCGCGGCAGGGAGATTGAGCGCGGTAGCGCATCGGGCAGGCGGCAGCCACCATGTTTCCGCCTCCACTCTTGCTCCATGGTCTCCGATGCCTCGTTTATGCATTGTAAGATGGCTACATCTGACGCGTTCGAGCTTGAGATCCTCTAGACGAGTCTCACGCACGGATCCACCGCAGCTGCGATCGACATGAGCAGTCGGACGCAAGAGCGTTCTATTCACATCGTGCGCTTGAGCAGTGACGCGCAGCATGGGCAGCTGCTTGGCGAAGAGAATGCACCCAATACAGATCCAGAGGACCGTCGCCCTGATCATGGTGGGGAGCGAATCGTCCACCACGACGTGCTCTTTCGTCAGGCAGTCCGAGCAGACGCGCTGTATGAGAAAAGAAACAAGTGAGAGAGCCGGTCAGTCTGCTGCGTTGGACTCCATGAGAGTCGGCCATTGCACCCATTCGCACGCTCACGCCATCACAGCCCCTCCTCGTCTGGCGCTGGTTGAGGAGAGGAGACCGCCAATGGTCCTTTCACAGATGATCCCCGCCCTGCGTTCTTCTCTGGCGCCAAGAGTTAGACTATCTGGTGACCACCAGTCTGCTAGACTTGTCGGAGCCGAAGACGCACGCTCTCGTGATCGGGAGCGCACTGTACGCCTCCTCCTGACGTTGTGAGCTGCTCTCGTGAGAGATTCATTTCGAGTTCACTGGCACAAGTGCCTGCCATTAAAAGGGACCCTTTTACTGACTACACATCACAGCTTCCGATGTGCACTCCCTATGAGCGCGTGCGTGGTGGCGCACTCCCGCCGGGTGAGCTTGCGTTTATGTACAACAAGGAGCGCTCGTGTCTTTGCTGCCGTCGTAAGTCATTTGTTAAGACCAGTGAATTTCGAAAGTTCTTGCGATGTAGTTGTAGATGGGGAAGTTCACTGGGGCTGCTCTCTCAGCTGGACGACCTGCTCGCGCGCGATCCGCTGGGTCGGCAGCCGCGCGACTTTGGACAGGCACTCGGCGCAAAACGCGAACGCGTCTACGTCGAGTTCGGGCTCGCTCGCGTCCATCACGATCTCGTGGATCTCGCAGCAGCTTGAGCACACGTGCTGGTCGTGTCAAAAGACAGGACGCTTTGTCAGTCGGATCAACACTCACTTCAATCACATCGACGCTTTGTCTCACCTTGGCACAGAGAACACAGGCGGCGCCAGTGCGGAGGAGCATGCCGTCGGTGCCCACGCGGCACAGCGCGCAGCACTTGCTGTCGCTCGGCGGCAGCGCCGCCGCCGGGTGATACCGCTTCTGCTGCTGCTCCAGGAACCACACGAGCTTCTTCTCGAAGCCCGTGGCGCAGGCACGCGAGGGCAGCATCAACAGGTCCAATTGATTGCTCTTCTCTTGGAAGTTCTCGTCCAGCAACTGGATGACGAAAATCTCGATATGATGGCCGTCCACCTCGCGAAAGAACGTGGCGCTCGAGAACACCGCACGATCGCTGGACGACGCCTGGACATCGTGATGCTCGATGGAGTGGCGCAGACAGACGCCCACGCGATCACCCGTCGACAGCGTCGTCGCGTGGGTGCGTTCCAGCAGCAGCCACTCGCGCTTGCGCCGCGCGTGCCACGCGACTCCGAGGAAGCGGAACGGGTCCTTCAGCGTCGGGCCGTCCACGGCGGCCAGCACGGCGCAGTCGTCGAGCGACTTGTTGTACGCCTCGCGCGTGCGCAGCGACGCTGTGTCGTGGACGCTGCAACCGAACAGCGCGTCGTCCACGCTACCGGACATGACGCCCACGAGCAGCACGCGCCGCCCCACATGCGCGGCCAGCGCCGCCTGCGGGCCGAGCGGCGCGTGGCCGTGAGATTCGCGCTCTCGGAACGCGCGCAGGGGCCGCGTCTCGCCGCCCACGGGCGCCCACACGGCGTCGTCCACGCGGCGCTGGCGGTCGAACAGGAACGCCTCGTAGTGGACGCGCGCCTCGGCCTCGAGCGACGCCGCGAGCGCGCGCCAGTCTGCGGCGTCGGCGGCGGTCGCGCGCAGCGGCGCGGGGGCTTCGCTGGAGATCGGGGCGGGCATGACGTGATACGCTTCGGTGGGACCTGGGAATCTGGAAGTGCGCGGTGGTGGTGGTGGTGTGTGGCGGTGTCCGAGCCAGCGGGGTCCTAACTTCGGATGGGGAGGATGGATGGCCCCGTCTTGTGCCCCGCGCATTGGCCGAAAAGCAGCGGCGAGAGAGTGAGTTGGAGGGATCTTCGACCGCTTCAAGAGCGACCAGGTGTGGGTGGTGTGGTGTGGCCGGGTCACGTGCGACACGGGCGGGCCCGACCTTCTCGCGCGTGATGGGGGACTCGTGAAACGGCCATCAGCATCTCATCATTGGACGACCGCCCTTCCGAAGCGACCGTCCGTGCGCCCCTGAGATGCCGCACAGAAGAGCCACCGCACGACAGAGGAGGGACGCCGTGCGTCATGAGTCATGGAGAGCGAGAGAGAATCCAGCGAAGAAGTGCATGTCATGCGACACATAGAACTGACCGGTTAGGTGGAAACTTTGGGCTTTTTCTTCACAGACACTCGAGCGCGGCGTCGGCCGACATGAGCGTCGTGAGTGTGCGCTCGCGGCCGGGCTTGGCGTCTCCGCTACTACTGGAGCTGCTGGTGGTGCTCGCGCTGCTGCTGCTGTGCTGCGCGCTGCGGTGGTGGCGCCACGTCGCCTCGTCCTGCGCGACCGCGAGCGTGGGCACGGCGCGCGCCTGCAGCAGGCACTGCAGGCAAAAGTCGGCCGCGCGGCGCGCCACCTTGTTGCCCGAGACGTCTGTGAGCTCGTGGCGCACGCTGCAGCGCATGCACACACGTTGGTAGCAGAGCCCGCAGGACGTGCCAGGGCACGAGAGGAGCGCGCCCAGCGTCTTGTCGCACAGCTCGCAGAAGTCGTTCGTGCCCGAGCTCTGCGGCTCGATGGCGTCGCAGGGCGTGGCGCGCTGGTGGTCGAGCGCGCGGCGCCGCTGGAGCCACTGGAGCTTCTTGCGGAAGCCGGCCTCGTTCGCGTTGGCCGCGAGCGGCAGCATGTACTTGATCGAGTCCTGGACGTTGCCGCAGTCGGTCACGCAGCCCTTGGTGTCCAGAAAGTGGATCATGAACACCTCCACGCGCTGTTCATCAAGCTGGCGGAACACACGGAGGATTGACGAAGTCGCGCGGATCGTGTTGAACTCGTGGAGCTCGGCGAGGTCGCGGTGCTCGATCGAGTGGCCCACGTCGAAGCCCACGCGCTCCCCCGTGCTCAGCTGCGTCGTGCCCGAAGATGAAAGCGTGAGCAGGTCGCGGCGCTGGCGCAAGTTGAACGGGAACGAGCGCAGGAACCAGATCACGCCCAGGAAGCGGTACGGATCCTCCGGTGTGGGGGCCTCGAGCGACGCGAGCACGGCGCTCTCCTCGAAGCGGTCGCTGTGCAAGGTCCAGTACGCCTGGAGCGACGGCGTGTCATGCGTGATCGAGCCCAGCATCACGTCGTCCAGCGTGCCGGGGATCGTGCCCACGACGAGCACGCGCGGCATCGTGGACTGCTCGGCCAGCTGCTGCTGCGGGAAGACGACGGAGGGCTTGGCGGCGACACTCGGCTTGTACGCGTACGTGTGCTTGTCGTCCAGGTCGGCGCTCGGGCGGCGCTCGCGGTGCCGCTTCTTAGCGTGGCGCTCCTTGTACGCGTGGACGTCGCCGTCCGAGCGCGCGAGTTTCCAGCGGGTGGCGTCCACGCGGCGCTGGTCACGGAACAGGAACCGCTCGAAGTGCGCGAGCGCCTCGCGCTCCAGCTGGGTGCCCAGCGCGCGCAGCTCGCGCTCGTCGTCGGGCGAGAGCCTCAGCGGCGGGATCGCCGCGGCCGGGATCTTCTTGGTCATGACTGGTGTGCTGGATGTGGATGGTCGTGGTGGGCGCGAGCGCGCGTGTTGAAGAGTGGGGGCTCTGCCGCTCGGCACAGTATCGGAGACCGTGGCTGTGGTGGGGGTGAGGTCACCGACGAAGTGGGGCGTGATCATCTGTTGCAGGAACACAGTGCGCCGTGATCGTAGAAAAGGGCGGCCATGGGAGGGCAAGACTTGGCGCCCCACTCCCGTCGCGATTGCACAGTGGATAGGCACCATGTTCAACACAGCTCCTCCCTTCTCGTGGCAGATGAGTGTGAAGCGAGCGCATCTCCCTCAACCAGACCTGTGAGAATGCATTCTTCCTCAGTCTCAAGAAAGCCATAGGTCAGACCGTGGCTCGTAACGAGACCTCCGGGATACGATACGCGGCTTTGGTGGGTGCTGGAAACACGGTTTGACGGGTACGGAATGCACCGCGCACAACGTGACGCTCGCTTTCTCGGCCTTCAACATGTCTCCAAGTGCTTGCGCCGCGCCGCTTTTTCGCACGCGTGGCGCCCCCATCGAGAGGCAATTGATAATGCAAGGACGCTTCGATATTCATACGTCATCCGTGGTCGTCCTGGACATTTGACAGGGTCAGGTGCCGTCAAAACACGCATGTGAGCTCGTGGTTTGTTGGGTTACACTCTCTTGTGGCCTTCGAGGACCTTTCCCAAACGTCCGCAATGGACAGCGTTTACGGCGCTCCCACTTACGGAGACACGAGGCCGTCAACTGCGCTCGAGACGGCGTAAACCCCCGCCGTTCTGAGTACGAAACATTACCTCAAAGATGTGGTGACCTCCCACGCTCTGTGGCGTGAGCCCAACGGAGCTGGATGAGCAGAAGCCATCATTCTCTGCGCTCCGTCTCCTGCATTTCCCGCTACCCTTTCACTTAGAACTGTATTCGTTTCACCTAAAGACAGTAGACCGTAGACCTCGAGCATTATCCAAGGGCTCGACGGCCGGATTGGTCAGCCACCCCGTTCGCCGCAGTACACGGGACTGCTCGTCGTAGCACCTCGTCTCGAGCCATGGCCACGGCACTCAGCGTCTTGGTGGTCAGAACGCACTCGATGCAGATATCGTGACGCTCGCGCTTCAGCTTCAACGTCGACTCCGCAAAGACCATCGCTTGCGGTACGTTGCATCGACCGCAGATTTGCTGCAATTCACAACAACGGATGAGATCGCTGCGATCCAAGAGACCAATCACGGTGGGTGTGGAGGGCGATTATGCGTTTCGTACCTTCCAGCAAAGTTGACACCGTCTTAGAGAGATAGCGAACAGCGCGGTAGTCGGTCGGTAGCACAACTCGCAGGCGGCATTCCGACCTGATGGCGAAGCCATGGTGTCTTCCGATACGCTGATGGCACGACGATGAAGACAGGGATGCTCTAGCTGCCACCGCAGCTTTTTCCGCAATCCAACGGCATAAACCGACGCGCAGTGGGAGATGCCACGCTGGATGTCTTCATGGTGGAGCTTGAAGGACGATGTGCGCTTCCCATCCACGAACTGGAGGCTCCAGACTTCAAGCGACCGCGCGTTAAGCTGTCGAAACACTGTGAGTACCGAAGCAAAGGCACGGACCGTGTCAAACCGGCTCATTTCAGGCAGGTCGCGATGGCGGATCGAGTGCGTGATGACGACGCCGACAGGCTCGCCGTTGCTGAGTCTTGTCGAGCGGATATTCACCAGCGAAAGAAAGTCACGGCTGTGGCGTAGCTTGGCACGGAGCGACGGCGTCTGGAGGCACCACGTGACGCCGGAAAAGCGAAATGGATCTACCGACGACGGTCGTTCTAACGTCGCGATCACCGCGCTTTGTTTCATTGACCAGTCCTGTGCCGCCCAGAACTCTTGGAGCGTCGGGGTGTCGTGGAAACTGGCGCCAAACATCGCGTCTTCGACAGTTCCGACTATCGAGCCGGTAATCAGTGTTCGCGGTCCCGTGAACGCCTGAGCTACCATCCTCTGCTGTCTTGCGGGCTCGTTCTTGGACGTGATAACGTTGGTGGAAGCGCATGTGGTCTCGCCAACGCTGTTCTCACCGTAGGCGCGGAAGGCGCGATGGGTTATCAGCAGCCTCCAACGTGAGCTATCAGGTCCGCTATCGCGTTGCTTGGTAAAGTCTTCGTACTCCACGAGGAGATCTTCCCGCAGTTGCTTGCCGAGCGCGCGAAACTCGACTTCGTCTTCCGTTGTAAGCCGCAGCATCGGCACGGCTCGCGCTGTGACGGTCTTCTTGACCATGATGAAGTGCTGGGACGGAGCAAGTCGCGGAATACCGAGCTCGTCGCGCGCGCACCTCGTCATCTTTCCTCCAGGCGTCCATCCGACCCGCCTCCCACCGCTCTCCGGGGTTGGCCCGACTCAGGGGTCACGCACGGCATCGGTGGATGGATCCCTCTTGAATTCCGCATTGGTCTCGTCTTCGACCGAGAGACGGAGTTGGTGTATCCATGGATAGACCCGGTCGGGATCGAGCCTCAAGGCGGCCAACACGACTAGATTTGTAGGGTGCAGCCCAGAGACGTGAGCGCCTTGTCAAGCCTATAAGCCCACCGGCTTCGCGCTGCGACAGCACGGGCTTGAGGCGGGGCGGCTGCGCGTCGATCGACGCGTCATGAGACCACATACGTGGTCATCGAGTGGTGGCTTCTTGGCATCCAGCGAGCGCAGCGGAGACGGACGGTGGCTCGAACGGATTGCGTGACTGCCGTGTGTGCGGCAGGCAGCGCTGGACAGTCGCAGAGGAGACGTGGACGCGCGTGGCGACGAGTAACGACGAACGTGTTGCGGGGTTGCGATCTTTTCTCTGAGCAGGAAATGGCAACCCCCGACCTGCGAGGGTCTCACTTTCCCACTTTACGTTCATTCGCTGATATTCACGATCCGAATCCTCCAATGAGACCATGTTGTTCCCCGGTCAAGTTCCGAACCCACGCCTCCGCCCAGGCGCCGACAGAGACGAGCGACTTCCACGATCGGGATCGATGGTGCTGGAGACCGCCGTGCGCGTGGGCGTCGCGACCGCGATCGCGTCGCTGCTCGCGCGCCGCGGGCTCAAGAAGAAGTCGCTGGACGCGTCGGGCGCCGCCGCGGCGTTCGCGGTCGGCTTCACTTCCATGGCAAGCGGCTACCGCTTTGGTACGTGTGGCGAGATCGCTCACGCCACTAACTCTCGGCATAGCTGACGGTCACACACTCTCAGGCGCGCTGCTCATCGGCTTTTACTTCTCCGGCAGCAAGTTGACGAACGTCAAGGCCAGCGTCAAGCTCAAGCTCGACGAGAACTACAAGATCGGCGGCCAGCGGTCCGCGCGACAGGTATGTTCACTCTCGAGATACCACCAGAACCACCGTATTCTCGGACTTATTTGTGTGTGGCTCTCGTTGTTGCTCAGGTGCTTGCTTGCAGTTTGCTCGCGTCGATTATCGCCGTATACTATGAGCTTACCATCGGCGGCAGCGACGCCGCGCGGATCGACTTTCGTGCGGCCCCGCTCTCGTCCGCGCTGCTTGCGAGCTACATCGGACACTACGCGTGCTGCGCAGCTGATACGTGGGCCTCGGAGCTCGGCGTTCTGAGCAAGCGCGACCCAGTGCTGATCACGACGCTGCGCCGCGTACCACCGGGTACTAACGGCGGCGTGTCGATTATGGGGACGACCGCATCGGTGGCTGGCGGCGCGTTCATCGGCGCGCTGTACTACGCTATCGGGCTCTTCACAGGCTCCTCTCAACTCCACACGGTCACACTGGGCGCCGCGACGGGGTTGCTGGGCTCGCTGCTCGACTCACTTCTTGGCGCGACGGTGCAGGCGACGTGGTTTAACACCGAGACCAAGCAGATCTGCCGCGAAGGAGCGCAGGCGGAGCCCACGAAGGCTCAAGCCAAGAAACCCGCGCTCCAGCACGTGAGCGGCGTCGACTGGCTCACGAACGAGCAGGTGAACGCCGTGTCTGTGGTCGCCACGACGCTCGCGAGCGCGGCGATCGCACGTCTACTGTTTTAGCGCAACTTGAAGAGCTACACCTCCACTCGAGTGACATCGCGACCCTGTGTACTTGATTAAGATTCACCCTCGGAGCAGAATCAGATTCAAAATATTATTTGTCAAAGGTTTTATGGAATCGTGGTTAGGCTAATGTTGAACGCCTTCGGGTTCATGATATTAGTAATCGGAGGTGGTGGCTCCGACCAGCTCACCAGCTGGTTCACACGCTTTCTGGTCGTGGCCTGTTTTTGAGCGCCGTTCCGTGGTGACGCGCCTGTTGTGGAGCGCTGCACCTGTCTGCTGCTTCAAGGCGTCGTGCCCAGCGCGCGGCAGGAGGATGTGTCGCTATGGAACTGACGGCCGCGGACCTGAGAACACGGGAAGCCGTCAATGGCCGCGAGCACGTGACGCTGCAAACTCAACTGCCCGGCGGGCTCTCTGGGCAGCGCGGTCGGCGGCATACTCGGACTCGCGCGGCGAGTCGCGATTCGCCTTCTCCGGTGCTAGTACACTGTGCTACACGGTCATTTCGACGTCTCCAAGCGCGTTTTCTTCCCGCTGTGTTTGCTCGTGAGTGTTGCTGTCTCTCGCCGTCTGTCTGCACACAGTGTACAGTGGCGGTGTGGTGTGCGTCCCCGAGTCTCGTTTTGGGTCCCTCTGTTCAGGATCAGCACACCGACGAGCCTCAAATTACTCGCGCTTCTCTTGTACCGGGCACACGTTGGCGTATTGTGGCGTCGCTCGCTCCGGATTGAATCCACCGCGTATCTCAGAGCCCGGCCACGCCCGGTGGTAAGCGATGGTCCCCGGGGGCCGCCCCTTCATGCCCAGTGGCGATCGGCACCAGTTTCAAGCCTTAGTCATGGGGCCTAAGAAGCTCTCGTCGGCGCAGCTGCCGGCGCTCGAGCTCACCGAGGCGGACGAGGACGCGCTGCGCGAGCTCGCGAACGACCTCGAGCGCGAGGGCGTCGACCTGTACGAGGTGGTCCTGTTCGTGGACCACCTCCCGAAC
>JAMFLL010000367.1:0-40628 GCA_027475725.1 Pythium rhizo-oryzae
AAAACCCAGGGCGGAATACCGCTCGGAAACCGGTAGGGTCTGCGGGCCAATGAAAAGTGCGGATTTGCGTTACAGTTTTTGGTGACCGGACCCACGCACGCACTGGCCACGGGGAACTGCTCTACTTGGCTTAGATAGCCGATCTAAAAGCCGAGATATCTCTCACCAACAGCCAAGGAATTGCACCCTCTATCAATACTTTGTAATAACTCAAAAATCAGTTTACAGTCCCGCTTCAAGTTATTACGGGATTGGTTAATCCGGTTTTACGTTTGACTCTACCAGGGACATTATTTATCAAAGGTTATTCCATACAAAATTCAAATTGTTCGTGTATGGCCCATAATCTTGATCTCCTTGGTATCATATATAGGAGGCAATCATGTATTGTATCATGTGGATTCATGGTAGGATATGAGTATCAGGGGAATCGCGCTACGAAGACCCTTGTACTTCCTGGAACTTCTCTAACGCCGACAAGGCTGACAGTCACATGCATCTTTCGTGCATTGAAGGCAGGCGGGAGCGCCACCTTGTCGTCCGCATCTGCTACAGACAGGTTGGTTTTGTGCACATGTTCTTTCTCTATTAGTTGTGCACTGGCGAGATGGACGCCTTCGTCAGAATCTGCTTCTCACTGAGACGGATTTGCATCGCGCCGCGCAGCCACGGGGCCATCTGCCGCTGATGGGCCGCGAGGAAAGTTTTGTCGTGCTGTTCATCGGAATAACAAACGACAATACAAAATCAGCCCCTAGAACATTGAGCCTGCCTCTCGCAGGACAACGTACCTGGATGGAGTGTTTGTGCTGTTTGAGCCGAGCAGCGCAGAGGGTCCCCAATCGGCTTTGGATCTTTCGTTCAAGCGAATCCGGTGCCTTGAATTGAGGGACATTCTCCCCAGAGCTGGACTCGACTGCATGGGAGACTTGCTGAATCATCGTTGTCATTTCGTCTGTATCGGCGAGCCGGAACTGGAGCCATTGGCGTGACGATTGCGTGAGTGTGCCCGTTGAAGACAGCGTCACGGCCTTGGGTTTCGAGTCAACACCCAACGCGTTGAGCAACGCCGCCTTGTCACTGCTCGTCGTGTCGTCAGGGTTCAATTGTTGAAGCTCGGTCGGAAGAGTCAAGGACACCGTGTCGTAAGGGTTTTCGGACATCGTGAACCCGTAATTCCTCAGCAGACGGGCGTTTCCGTGGGAGCCGTAGTTGATAAAGAGCTGCTCCCCTGGTGCGTACTCGCGCGTGGTGTGGATCGTAAACCCCTTTTCAGCGTCGTACTCTTGCACGCACTCGTCGCTATGCAATAGTCCACAACCGTGAGATGACATCAAACGATAAAAAACAGCCAGTAGCAGGATTAGCTGCTTACCCGTTGTCGGCATGGTTAAACCAGTCGAAGAACGGAATCAGTGTGAACGGCTGCTGTTTGCCTGACGTCGCGCGCGACATCAGCACGGAGATAGACCAGAAAAACTTCTCTGCTGGCACGATCTGATTGCTTTGACCAAAGAGGTGTTGGTACAACTGAAAGTAAAACTGCGCACTGCGTTCCACACACGCATATACACACGCAGTAGTCAGTGGGCTGGCACCTGTCTCGCGTTGTCAACACGCAAGATCTCACCTCTGCTGGATCGACTGGCGCACTTCATGGCATGCATCAAGCGCCTCAAACTGCGTGGCGTCCCAGTAAAAAGGCAGGTCGACAAACTCGGGCAACGACTGGAGGTACACGTCGGTCAGCGCGGCGTCGCTGGCGTCGGCATCATTCGCCAGATTGCCGGTGGACATCGCCAGGTGCGTGCCCAGCATCAGCGCGTTCGGCACGAACGATGAGCTGCTGTTGCGCAGCGCCGGCGACTTGAACAACGCGTCCAGCTGGCTCACGAAGCCCGGTGCTTTCTGCTGCGCCTCGCGGAGCGCAAACTCGGCCGAGAACGGGTACCACGCGTCGCGGCTCGCCTGGAACACCAGCGCGTCCTTCGGAACGCGCTCTTTCGCGACGACGCCCACGCCCATGCCCGGTAAAACCGCCGCCTCGATCCACGGAGCCACGAACGAGCCGGGCACGCGCCGCACGCGCTCCTGCACGGCGCGCAGCAACGTCGCCGTCGGCCCCATCATCATGCTGGCGACGGATCTGCTCTGTGGAGCTGCTCACTCACCTCTTTGCTATATTTTCAGCCAATCATAACTCTGAACTCGGTATCCGTTAGTTATGGAACATTCTGTTATTTATGGAATCATGAGTTGGCGCCGTGGCAAGCCAACCCACTTTGCGGCTTCCACCACCAGTGAAAAAGCACGATCGTTGGATTCGCGTTCAAGCGCATCGAAGGCTCCGTGACTCACCCGCGCACCGCCATGGCCGACACGCAGACCCTCGAGGACCTCGTGTCCTTCCTCTCGCACGCGCGCGCCGAGCTGCGCAAGTCGTCCGCGAGCATGCTCGCGCAGCTCACGGCGTCGGACCAGTCGACGTACCAGCTCCTGCGGCTCCAGAAGAACGACGTGGTCCAGGGCCTGTGCCGCGTGGTCTCGGACCTGCGCCCGATCGCCGAGGACGCGATCAAGGCGCTGATCAACCTCACGGCCGCGAACGCCGACGCCTGCGAGCGCACGCTCAAGTTCGACCTGCTCAACCGCGTGATGACGCAGCTCGAGGACGACGAGTGGCGCCTCAAGAACCTCTCGATGATGCTCGTGGCCAACATCACGACGACCGAGGCCGGCGCGCGCGCGCTCATCGGCGCCGATGCGCAGACCAGCCACGCGATCGTCGCGTACCGCGAGAAGAAGATCCGCACGCTCACCACGGCCTTCCTCGAGAATGAGCCCGAGCCCGACGGCGTCGACCCGGACACCAAGGAGCCGCGTTGGGACGACGAGTTCCAGTACGTCGCGATCATCCTCGCGAACATCTGCCAGCTCGAAGAAGGACGCGCGTTCGTGATGAAGATGCGCAACGGCAAGGCGCTTGTCCACATGCTGCTGCCGCAGCTGCGCTCGCCCAACGTCGTGCGTCGCCGCGGCATCTCGGCGCTCGTCAAGAATCTCTGCTTCGACACGGACAGCCACTTCTTCCTCTACGATCAGCTCGACATCCCGTCCAAGCTGCTCTACCTGCTGGCCGGTCCGGAGCCGCTTGACGCCGAGGAGAAGCTCGGCATGCACCCGGACGTGTACCGCCTCGGCGAGAAGAAGAAGCGCGAGCACGACCGTACAGTGCGTCTCGCGTGCATTGACTCACTGCTCTTGCTGTGCACGAGTCGCAACGGCCGCAACAACCTCCGTAAGAAGAAGGTCTATCCGATTGTGCGAAACGCCCACTTGGAGGAGACCGACGACGAGATCGGCGACCAGATTTACAAGCTCGTGGACTTCTTGATTCGTGACGAAGAAGGAGAGGAGCCCGATTGGGACAAGGTGCGCGCACAGGCTTTTAGCGACGATCCGGTGCCTGTCGAGCAGGGTGCGGCGGCTGAAGCCGGCGGTGAGAACGCAAAGCCCGCGGCCCGTAAAGACCAGGCGGAAATTGAGAGCGTCGTCATCGGCAAGCCGTTGCCCAGTGAGCTCGCCGGACCGACCGAGCTCGTTGAGG
Organism: Pythium rhizo-oryzae; assembly: GCA_027475725.1. NCBI lineage: Eukaryota > Oomycota > Peronosporomycetes > Pythiales > Pythiaceae > Pythium > Pythium rhizo-oryzae. The sequence goes on from JAMFLL010000367.1 coordinate 3,608, forward strand.
AGGAGGTGTCGGACGACGTAGCCGCGTCCCTGCTCATGGAGATGATGAACTTGGATGTGAGCAGCGACGAAGAGGACGAGGCGGAAGACCCGGACGTGGACTAGACAATCACGCGCTGTTGGACAAGGTACAAGTAAATAGACAATTTTGCATGCATGCGTGGGCCAAGAGACTATTGCTTGGACATCATTATCGTCTTCTTCTACTACTACTTGGATCCGCGCGGCTGTGCTCTCAAGCGGGATCGCTTACATTGGTCTAAAGAGCGTGCGGAACTGGAGATACTCAGGTCGTCGGGTGGAATATAGATACATCGGTCTCATCGTCACATCGCCTGCGTCGCCTCGGCTGGTCTGATCACGCAGTGCGAGCTCGATCGATACACTTAAAATAACTTACAGCGAGTCGTCGAACGCGAGCGGGTGCGCGGCCACACCCATGAAGCGCTCCTTCTCGAACTTGCGACGGACAGCGGACAGCTTGCTTGTCTTACCGACACCGTTCTGGGCGTTCCAGAGAATCTCCTTGATGTCCTCAACGCAATCGTGGATGGCCGACTCAGAGTAGGACGAGTGGTGCGCCATTGTCGAGTTCTGTTCATGCAAGGTGACGCGTAAGTATCCGTGCTGTTCATGAATGATATCAGATATCGGACGTACCCAGGCAGGGAGATCATTCATCTGGGTGCGCGCAATATGCACAGCAGCAGCGGCAATACGCGACGGAGCGTGCTTTATAAGCTTGTACTCTTGAAGGCTGCGGTCGATCACATAGTGGGCAAAGTGCTCGACACGATCGTCGCACGTGCGCGAAGCCTTGAGAAATCGCTTCATGAACTGGTACGCCGTGGGGAACGTGACACGGTAGCCGACGCTCGTGAGCATATCGACCTCCATCGTGAACAGTTCGTCGCGCGTGTACGCGTTGTCCGTGATCTTGACGAAATCATCAGCCTCAGGAGGGTAGATCTCCTCGTACTTGGCCGCGATGAACAGTGCGGTGACACCGACCAGCTGCAGTCGCTGGCGGGGCACCGACAGGTTCTTCTCGAGGTGGCGATCGATGAGGTGGACCGCAATGTGGAGCGTCTGCGGGTTCAAGTTGTACTTGCTGTGGACGTCGACGAGCCAGTCGATCAGAATGGCACGCATCTTCGAGTTGACATCCGACTGGCGCGCCATGTACGACGGACTCGGCATGCGAGTCTTCTCGGTCTCCAAGTGGTACTTGGTAAGGTCCTCCGCGTACTGCCAGCACGCCGAGGCGTCGTCCTTGTCGGCCGAATCAATGTCGTGCTTCTTTGCAGCATCGTCCTCTTTGATCGTGTCCAGCTCGGACGCCGAGGAGGCATAGAGCGGCGACGGCTTGTCGCCGAGCACGAGACTGCCAAAGGTGTTCGCGACAGGCGTGGTCGCAACGACGCCGTGGCCCGTGTACGAGCGCTTGACGACCTTGGAGGCCATGAACTTCTTCTGCTGCATCGCCATGGTCGTGGCCTTCTTGATCTACACGGACCACACAGATCCACTCAGTCCGCCATCCTTTTTTCATCGCGCATCATACACTCAAACGCACGTTGATCTTGTTGGTCACATCGCCGAGAACGGCGCGGCGCGCCGTGGTGTTGCTCGCGGCCGTGGCCGTGCTGAGCTGAGGCTTGAGCCCGCGCGGGCGCTTGTCGGCGCGGCTGCTGTCGCTCAGCACCGTGTAGGTCTATCGTAAGCAAACGCCACATCCTCAGCATGCATCTTCCCAACGAGGCGGCCTTTCTTCGAGCTCCACGCGTACCTGACGGCTCACTTTGAGCGGCCGCGGGTTGGTCACCTCGATGGGGACATCGTTCTCGTTGTTGTGGAGCGTCGGCATGGCGGTCGAGGGGACGGGGGCGGGGAGCGGAGGGTGGAGGAGGAGGAGGAAGCGGACTCGCTCGCGCCGGCGCGGTGGATCAGGAGATGATCGATCGACAGATGCGCTGGAAGAGACGCTCGCTCGCGAGGGCCGCTGGTTTGGATTTTCGGATTTCAAATTTCGAGCGGAGACCGTGGGGGCCGCGTTTGAAAAACCGGTTCCCTCCCTCCTTCACCGGTGCCGTCCTTTTTTGAACTTTCAAAAATAGTACTGTCTACACTCCACTAAGTACGTTTATATAGCTCTATGATTGGCTAGTTACAGTCATGAATCTCACCATCATTTCATCCAATCGAAGCAGCAATGTAAAATCAACGCCTTGTGTAAATAATCCCACCCATGCGTAAAAACGCCGTCGTGATCTTTTATCGCCGCCGTTCCGAAAGAACTTCAAGATTGCGACAGGGGCCGGAAGGGCTCCATGCATTCACTGCCAGGGGGGGATGCGTGTGCGGGGGGTCTGCGCGGATTCGCATTCAGAGGCCGAGTCAGATCTGGTCAGCTCCCGCGTCCAAAACGGCTTGGGAGGGAAGATCGGCCGAAGGGGCGGCGCAGAGGGCTCAAAACGGCGGTCCCGCGGGCATAGTCACTCGGCCTCATTTTCTGTTTTGCGCGCTCCCGTGTCAAGCGTCGTCGAGTGGTTTCCTCGCTTCCAGAAGCTCCCGTCCGCGTTCGTCCCGATTGAGAGTCCGTCGCCATGAGTGCCATGCGCAAGGTCGACACGCTGGGCAAGCGCAAAAAGTCCATCGATGGTACGTGGCGCGCCGTTGGCTGTGAGGAGCGACGAGAGTGCGCGCGCTCATGTTGAGTTGTGTGTGTGTGGGCAGCTGAAAGCGTCAAGGAGATCGAGCAGAAGGACGAGTTCAACCCCAACAAGTTCTACGTCTCGCTCACGTCGCACGCCGAGCAGTTTGGCGTCGACCCCGTGCGCATTCGTGTACGTTGGTTCGCGCTGATCTCTGTGTGTCCCTGTGCGATCGCGAAGACTAAGCGTCCGATACGTTTTGATCTTGATGCTGTAGTGGGGTCAAAAGGAGCCGGATGTGCGCGGCCCCATCATCGGCACGAACCGCTACCACAAGTACCGCAACGCCATCGGCGCCCACGGCGGCTCGTACTGCATCTACCGTGGTCTTGCGGTACGTAGGTTGCTACCTGTGGATTCACTGAAGCATTTTCATGAGGTGACTCATGCTTCTCTGTGGCTCTTCAGATTGCCTCGGGAGCCCTTGACAAGGTTAGTCGTACGTTACGATGTCTTCTAGTACGATCTTCAACTGATGCATAGCCTCTTCTCATCCACTAGAGCTCGCTTCCCAACCTGGCCGAAACGACCCCGGCAGCGAAGATTGGCCCGCACCCAACGTGGGCTGACCCCGAGAAGGTGAGCACTCTCGATGATCTTTGAGCCTTCAACTTCGCTTCGCTGACGATATTGGGTGGGCGCCTAGATCGTCACCATCGATCCCTTCGGCCACTGTGTTTTGGAGGCCTTTCCGGAACATTTCGAGAAGGGCTATGACATCCGCCCGACTATTGCGGTCACGAAGGCCCACATGGACCTCCCTGAAGTTCAAGAGGCTTTGCGTGTCGGCCGCTTGAAGCCAGACGGGAAGATTCTCAAGGAGTCGGGCCAGCTAGTCATCACAAAGGCTGCGATCGACCCTGTATGGTACCTTCCGGGCGTGGCCAAGCGCTTCAACACCACCGAGGCCAACCTACGCCAGCAAATCTTTCAGGAGACCAACGGCATGTACCCGGAGCTGGTCACCCGTACCGATCTCAAGGTCTTCCTGCCTCCCATCGGCGGGTAAGTGGCATCCCCACAAGGTTTTGGACGATTCTGAATCCGTCTCCCTCTAACCCATGATCCTGTTCTCTCAACAGCATCTCCATCTACATCTTTGGCAAGGTTGAGAACGTGTCGGACCCGAGCAAGGTGCTTGCCGTCCGTGTGCACGACGAATGCAACGGGTCCGATGTGTTCGGCTCGGATATCTGCACTTGTCGTCCTTACCTCACCCATGCGATTGAGGTTTGTGTCGAAACGGCCCAGAAGGGAGGGTGAGTCGTCTGTACCTGATTTGCAATGCTTCCGGTACCCAACGAAGTCATCTCACATGCTCGCTAATCTCTCAACAGTGCCGGCGTCATCGTGTACTTCCGCAAGGAAGGCCGCGCTCTTGGCGAGGTCACCAAGTATCTGGTGTATAACTTGCGGAAGCGTCAGGAGGGCGGCGATCGTGCGGAGGAGTACTTCAACTGCACGCAGCAGGTCGCGGGCATCCAAGATGTTCGTTTCCAGGCTCTCATGCCCGATGCGCTTCACTGGCTGGGCATCACGAAGATTGACAAGTTCGTCTCTATGAGCGACATGAAGCACGACGCGATCGTCGGCTCGGTAGGTCCCGATTATGCTTATGTCGGCCACGATGATGCCAATTCGTGTTCTAATCGTGATTCATGCGTGGCTTGTAGGGCATCAAAATCCTCGAGCGTATTCCTATTCCTGAGGAGCTCGTGCCTCGTGATGCGCAGGTTGAAATCACGGCGAAGGTCTTCGCTGGCTACAACGGTGGTAGCGTCTACAAGGTCGACGAAGAGAAGCTCAAGAAGGTCAAGGGGCGCGGTGATGAAGAGTACGCGGAATAACTCGCGATATCCTTCCACTCGCAACTAGGGTGCACAACACATAGTTGGAGCCAGCTCGCATCAAACGCCTTGTCGTATAAGCTCATAAACAGGCAGTTGAGACAACAACTCATGATCCAATCAGTGTCAGCCAAAGCAAACGGAATTCATTACTTGTACAGTGAATTTGCACATTACGATAGTGGGCACCTATGCGTGTTTGGACATCGATCGCCTACGGTACAGGCGTTCCATGGACCTGGAAACGGTAGAGGCACGTATAGTCCGGGTGTCCATGATTCGACGTGATCTCCAGAGTCGCTGCATCAACCGCAATCCGCTGGCTGAGTGACGTCGCCAACCGAAACGTCTGCGAGGCCGCACCTCCTCGGTCGTACGTGAAGTTGCCAAACGGGAGAAACTCCACCACCTCTCGCGACCGATCGGCCGCCACGCCAAAGACACGGAAGTTTTGCGGCGCAGTCGAGAAGTCGGTCGCAATTTCTTCCGGAATGTGGTCGATCGTGACGGAATCAGCAAAGATGCGGCGGGCAAACTTGACGGTGAGACGCCCTGTCGGACCGGCTAGGCCCCAACAGCTTCCGATCTCCTTTGTTTCCTATTCAGCCACAATCAAATAACGACAGTGAGCATTTAGACGCACGGGTGAGATCGTGGAGATGAATCAAGTGCGTACGGAGAGGGCAGTCTCTGGATGTGCATTGTGGCGTGACAGCCACCAGGGGACATCCTGAGGAACGAAGAGGCTGCTGAGCTTCAGGAGCGGCGAAGAGCGAAGCGACGATGATGTGAAAACGGCTGAGTTCGCCGAGAATCCAAACACAGATTCAAGTAACTGCACTGGCGACACGCTTTTGCTCTCCAGGAGATCGCTAGAGAGATCGTAAACAAGCACCCGTCAGGCCACGCGCGAGCCCAGAATTAACTATCATATCTCTGCAAACGAACCTTTCATGGCGAACCACAGCGGCGCCGTTTGCCAAAGCAGCATAGTCCGGGGCACCAGATTTCTTCTTCTCCACTTTGACGACTGCGGACTCAATCATGGACACTAGTGCCGGGTTTGTGGCATCCAGCGTCTTCAGCGTCTTCACGCTAGCTTCGAGACTCTGCTTCTCAGTCAACAACGACTTGTGCATGCGGTCTTCAATGTCGACTACTTCCCGCTCGAGCGACATGTGAAGCTCTTCCTGCACGGTCGCCTTCCACTTCTGCAGCTCCTCCTTTAGCGCACGCTCATTCAGCATCGTCATAGAATGCGGCTTCGCAGTGGACGAGGCTGCCCCGGTGGTTTTGAGTTCCTGGGATAACCATCGAGTCAGTATGCGAAGTCAAGCTCATGAGCGGAATCCTTCATCACTCACCAGGATGTCGTCGTGCTGATGAGCAATGGTCTCCATCAGCTCATGCTGCTTATTCGTTGTGGCACGTAAAGTCTCTTCGATCTTCGCGGTTTTATCTTGGAATCGTTTCCACTACACCCAGACGAGAACGTGAGCATCACAACTGGAGCAGCCCTACCAGACCACAGACGTACCAGAGACTCCGCGTGCTTGCTCACAGCGTGTTCGATATGGATCGAGAGAATGCTGTTGCTGTCAACTACACTCAGCTTCTTTTGCGTGTCTTCGTGGACCTGACGAAGCGATTCATGCAGCAGACGAAGCCCTTCAAACTCCCGCTCTTGAGTCACAATCGTGTTTCGGAGCGAAGTGATCTCCTCTTGCATGGTGGAGAGCTTCACATCGACAATTTCCTTAACGATTGATCGCATCATCCCCTTCTCATACGCCAAGTTTGCCTGGAAGCCGTTCGAGGAGGTCGTCAGGATATCCACGTATCGAATCGCAGTCGTGAGGTAGTGCGGCACGAGGATCGCGATGAGAAAGCATGCGAGTGGCACAAGCAGCCACATGAAGTTGAACGTCATGAAGGAATTGCGCACGACAAATTGCTGAACAAAAAAGAATATCGAGATACCCACATGAGATCTCACTCCACCACCTACAAAACCAGTCAGCGCAGCACATCAACGCACCCAGAATTCGCGAACCACGGAGGTAGCTTGCTGGACATGCCGCGAGCGATTCAGCTTTGCGATGAAGGCTACGCAACACGACGTCAAATCGAGCGGTGTCAGTTGCCGCAAATGCCAACTTCAACCACAATGTCAACACGAGTACCTGAGTTTGCCGCTCGTCTACGCAAATCTCCAAACGCGCTTTCACGCCGCGCTGCAGGTGGCTTCCGCGACCGGTTCATGCGGTTGCCAATGCCGCGCGGAACCTCTTCTTCCTCGTCTTCTTCTGTCTCGGCACCTTCCTCCTCTTCTTCATCGTCGTCGTCGTCGTAATCCTCGTGAACGAGGCGCACGCCACGTCCAAATGTGTCCATTTCTTGCACTTCCTCAACGTCCTCCGCGTGACCATTGAGCTGCTCGACGATCTCCTCGTCCTCGTCCTCGTCCTCGTCGTCGGCTTCTTCCATGTACAGCGTGCGCTGAACAGGCGCCGGCGTGAGCGTGCGCTCGTCCGAGTAGTTGCTCGAGCTCGCGCTCGTCGTCGAGCTGAAGCTGGTGCTGGTCGCCGACGTGGACGTCGTCGCCGCGACGCGCGCGCGCCCCGGCGATGCGCGCAGGTTGTAGTTCCGTCCGCTCATGGTGTCGTGTGCCTCCTCCCCACGGCGGGCCTCGTCCGCCTCAATTGCTGGATTTGGAGCTTTTCGTTGATGGCGGCAAGAAGCGTCCATCTCGCGGGCATTTTCCACCTCGTATTCGAGGTTTTATGTACTCAACACGAGGTTTTAGAGCGATCCAACATGAAAAAGCGTGGGGTTTTCTGCGAATCCAAGAGCATAGCGCGTTTGATGCCCCGGGGACGATGGCCTCGGCGGCAGCTACTACCGGGCGGCGATGGGAAGGATCTGATGTCGAACCCCTCACGCAGACCATTTCGTGTCAATCCGGTCCCGCGCCATCCCTCCTCTCCGCGTCCGATCTCCATTCGAGACCTTTTGGAGTCAATCCGGTTGTCCCTGATTGGTTGAAATAATTCGTGCAACATTCCTACAACATAAATTTGGCCGACATTGGTGGTGCCTCAACTCAAACCTGGAAACTCGGAAACGCGGGAACGGCAGATGGAGGCTCGCGCGGGCACGACGGCGCCGGCGCTGGAGATGGCGACCCCGAACGGCGCAGCACTCGACAAGAAGGAGGACCAGCACGGCGACGTGCTCCACGTCGGCGAGCCCGGCGTGGACGCGCTCCACGGCGCGCACGACGTCGGTGACGCCGTCTCGGCCGACGCGCTCCACGCGGTCCACGGGCAGCACCACGCGCACTCGTTCACGTCGCTGCTGGGCGGCGACCGCAAGCGCGAGAGCGACTCGGACATCCACGACGACGAAGAGAACGACGATGATGACGACAACGACGATGACCCGTCCCGCATGCTGCCCATCCCGGAGGACGACGCGTCGTTCGTGCAGTGCCCGCCGATCGAGCAGAGCTTCGAGTCGTGGGAAGACTTCCACCAGGCCATGGAGGAGTACTGCATCGCGACCCACCAGCCCATGCGACTGCGCACCTCGGACTCGGCCAAGGCCGTGAACTCGCGCGCCGCGAAGCGCAACAGCCTCAAGGAGCCGATTGACGAGACGGTCGGCTTTGTCAAGAAGCTCTACCTGTGCACGCACGGCGTCAAGACCAAGCCGCGCGGCAAGGGCAAGCGCCCGCGCCAGCACTACCGGTATATGGGGTGCCCCGCCATGATCCGCGCCTGTATCTCAGAGCGCAAGCCTGGAGAGGGCTCGTTGAAGAACAAGTACGTGGTCCGAGTCGTTGCACAGGTGAGTAACAGCTACTTGAGCGGTGCCGTCCATGCTGGAGGGGCGACTGCCAGCCAGATCCACTGAGCGCCTGGGTTTTCATTTTCTGTGTATGGTGTCTTTAGATCAACAAGCATAACCACCGCTTGAGCGAGCATTTGTTCAAGTCATACTCGGAAAGCCGCGTTGTGATCGACGACGACCTCGTGGTGCCCATGTCTCAAGGACGCCTCAAGGACGAAGCCCCCACCGGCACGCCGACCGCCGCCCCCGTGGTCTCGGTGGACCAACTCAGCGCTGCTGTTACCCCGGGTGCGCCCACGTTAGAAGACCAGACACTTCGGCCGACAGGTAAGCTGTGGTTACATCCTGGCGCGCTAGGCGTGCAGCGGCAAGTGCTGATTGTGCTTTGTTTGCACAGCACTTTTCCAAGCACAAGCGCTTGACCTGATGACCGGATCGCGCATGAAGCTCCGTGTTGGATGGATCGGCACTGGTATCATGGGCATGAGCATGTGCTCGCACATCATGGTTCGTACTCCAGCTTCCACGAAAAAATTGTGGCCCATACTGACATGAATATTCCTGTTGTGTTTCCCCAGAACAACGGATATGAGATGACGGTGTACAACCGCACTGCTAGCAAGTGCAACGCACTCCGTGAGAAGGGCGCTCGCGTTGTCAGCTCACCGGCCGAGGTCGCGCAGTACTCGGGTTAGTCGCCTTCGCTGAAAGAGTGTTCTGTTGACGCATGGTACTAAAACTGTCTCCCATGTGCGCAGACATCGTTTTCGTGATCGTGGGGTACCCGTCCGATGTTCGTTCGGTGATCATGGATCCACACTCGGGTCTGCTCTCTCGTATGAAGGTTGGTGGTATCATCGTGGATATGACGACCAGCGAACCATCTCTGGCGAAGGAGATTGCCGAGGCTGCCAAAGCTAAGGGAGTCTCCACGCTTGATGCCCCTGTGTCTGGCGGTGACGTCGGTGCCCGCGAAGCGACTCTGTCCATCATGGTCGGAGGCGAGGCTGAAGCGGTCTATGCGACGATGCCGTTTTTCAACATCATGGGCAAGAACGTTCGCCACATGGGTGGACCTGGCGCTGGTCAGCACACGAAGATGGTGAACCAGATCTTGATCTCGACCAACATGATCGGCGTCGTTGAGGGCCTTCTGTACGCCAAGCGAAGCGGCCTTGACATGAACGAAGCCATTCATGCCGTCAGTGCAGGTGCCGCGGGATCGTGGTCGATCAGCAACATGGGTCCTCGCATCGCGAAGCGCGACTTCAACCCCGGCTTTTTCGTCGAACACTTCCTGAAGGATATGGGGATCGCACTCAAGGAGGCGGAGCGAATGAATCTCTCGCTGCCAGGCTTGGCCCTCGCGAACCAACTCTACATCGCTGCCAAGGTGAGTCATGTAGCTCGGTCGTGCTGACATTCTGAGACCACCGCCTAACGTTTCTGTAAATGCGTTTCATGAAGGCTCAAGGCCACGGTCGTCTCGGCACCCAGTCCCTCATGCTTGCGTTGGAGCACCTGAACGGTACGTGTCTCCCTCTTTCAACTTCAAGAAATGCCGGATACATTCTGATCTCCCGATCTTGTGATCCAGGTATCTACCCCGAGAAGGTGAAGGATGTTGAAGTCATCTAAGCAGCTTCCAGGAACCATTAGGCGATGACCGGGCAGGGCGGCAGCAGCACCGCAACCAGCGCCCCCTCGATGACTCCTGGCCTCTGCGCACGTACATATTCCTCTCATTTCCTTTTTTTCATTTCTTCTTTTTGGCTCCCAGGAAGTTCTGTGGCGGCCATTTTGCAAATTCAACGTTCTTTTCGTGCGTCTACCCAATTCCTCAAATTTCAGGATATGGAGAAAATCGTTCCGTACTCCATTCTGGTTGGTTGAAATTCTCCTCTTATCGATACCCCTAATAGAGCGCGGTTTCTTCTTTTCTTCACGCTTCCCCCAAGCCAAGTTCCCACAGCGCACTTCACCCGAGAGGACCGGCGCGGAGAGGAGCATGATGGATCTGCCGGAGGAGGAGCTCAAGCAGCCGCTCGTGACGGCCATCGACACGCAGAGCGCGTCGCCCGGCGGCGGCGCCACGCCGACGCGGTCGCCGCGCGCGCACAGCCGGGGCCCATCGCCGAAACGCGCCGGGTTGAAGCCCGTGGAGCCACAACGAATCGGCGGCAACGGCCCGCCGGGCAACCACTACGTCGCCATGCGTCAGAACGGCGGCGGCAACGGCGACGAAGAAGAGAAGGACGGAGGAAAGCACCAACTGCCGTACGCAGCACCGAATGTGCACCCGTACGCTGTGCCGCAGTACGAGCCGAACGCCTATGGCGGGCGAGGCAATGCCGGCTGGGGAGGCGGCGGTGGCGGCCACGATGGCATGTTTGACCAGTCGCGGATACCGACGATTGACATTGTGTTCAGCGGCATGTACACGCTTGCCGCGGCACTGACGATTCTCGAGGGCTTCGGCATGTTGGTGTACTCGTCGTTCCTGGGTGGTACGTTGGATCGAGGAACGTGGGGCTCGAAGTGGAGGATTGACGTTGTCCTTCCTTTGCGATGCGTGATGTAGCAATCGTGGGTCTCTACACTATGGCGTTCGGTACGATCTTTTCCATGGCAACGGCGATCCAGATGCGTTGTTTGTGACTGATGGTGGGTGTTGCTCCTTGCTGTTCTCAGGCTGTGTGGTGATCCTATTCGACCTGAAATCGGTCGTGTACGGTGTGAGCGTGGAGCAGTACTTCCCTTTCCTCGGCAACTACATTGGTCGCGCGCTGACGATTGCATTCTTCGCGGCACTCTGCGGCCACACGTACGCCTACTCGGGCTTCACCAAATGGATCGTCTGGTACAACCTTCTTGTCGCGACCCTTCAAGGGTTCGTCTATTTCACCACCAAGACCGTCACGCCCGCCGACCACGGCCACATGGAGGATCTTCCAGACATCTAGTAGGCCCGTATGCGTCAGCCCAGGGAGCAACGGGACCCGTAAGCGCGTTTGTATAGCTCTTTCTTTGCATGGACACGAGCTCTTGCTCCACATTGCCACCTTCAACGTGTGCACGTCTCCTCACGTGGACCACATCACGTTGTAAATGGCTGGGGGACCCAGCTTACTACCTCTCCACTACCGGTTTCTACCATGGGACCATGACGTACCGGTTTTTGAGGGAGTCAGCAAGCAAGTGGCTCCACACCCCCTCCCACAGAAAAAGAAAGTTACGGTGTACCGTACCCCCCGCTTCTCTGCAAACATCTTGGGGTTTGTATACCCGCAGCAGCCGGGCCGGAGACTTGGTGCAAGTGGGCCTCAACATCGCAACATCAAGCGGCATCCCTCGATCTCTCGGCACTCTCTCCCCACCGCCTCTTGGTACATGGCGCCAGCTGCCGCGGCGACGATGACGGCGCGCGGCGGCGTCGGCGCTGCGACACGCCACCATGGCGGCGGAGGCGGCTCCGCGCTCTCGCTCTCACTCTCGCAGGCCACGGCGCTGGACGTGGACAGCGACTTTGACAGCGACGACAGCGACGAGGACACGGCGGACAGCACCGTCGAGACGCGCGACCGCCGCTCGTCGTCCGTGGAATCCGCGCTCTCGATCGTCGGCGAGGACCTCGCGCACTCGGCGGGCATGATGGGCGGCTGCTGCCGCGGCTACAACGCGCGGCTGCTCTTCCTCATGGGCTGCGCCGCGATCGAGTACGTGGCGCACACGGTCGTGCTCGTGCTCGGGCCCATGATCGCGCTCCACTTCTACCCGACCACGTCGTACCCGCGCCTGGGCTTCTACGCCGCGATCCTCTCGGCCTCTGGGTACCTCGGCAGCATGCTCAGCTGCAAGCTCTGGATCAACATCGCCCGCTCGCTCAAGAGCGCCAAGGGCGTCATCCTCTGGGGGCTCGCGATCCTCGGCACCGGGTTCCTGAGCTTGCTGCTCTGCCAGAGCCTGCTGGCCATGGCGATCGTGCGCTTTGCGATGGGTCTTTTTAGCGGCGTGATCCCCGTCGCGCTCATCGAGATTGACAACATCTGCGGGTGCGTTCTTCCTGTCGTTGTGGCGTTTGTGGACGGCGATAACTGATGCGTGTTTTTTGTGTCTTTGCCTACACTCAGCAACCGGCAAACGCGACTCGCGGTCGCGACCAAGTATGTCGGCATCCTCGTTGGCGCCGGTGTGACTTTCCTGCTTGTGGGGCTCGGCGACAAGCTGTTCACGATCACCGCAACCGAACACGACGACTCGGCGCTCTACTTTTACCCGTTCTGCTTCGTGTCGATCATCTCGTGGGTCGCGCTTGTCGTCATGCTGATTGGCCTGCGCATGCAGAGCCGAAAGTCGTACGTGGCGCTCACCAGCGAGGGCGACCCGTACCACAAGCAGCAGCGCCGCAGTGCGCTAGACGACTCGCCTACGGGGAGCAGCAGCAGCTCGCCGGGCGGCTCTTCGGCGACCATGTCCTTGAGCAAGGTCAAGTCAGCCTTTGAGGAGACGTTCCGACGCACCAAGAACCCGCTCAAGAAACTGCTCGCCGAGCCGCGGCCGCACTTTCGAACGATTCGCAGCATCTTGCCGCATTTCTACCACGGGTACACGGAGTCGGGCCACGTCGTGATCTGGGACTTTCTGGGACAAGTCAAGATGGACAAACTGACCTCAGGTGGCTTCACGACGCTCGACATCCGTGCGCACTACCAGTTCTTTCTACAGTTTGCGCTTGAAAAGCTCGTTAAGTCCAGCTCGCAGAAGATCCTGTATGTTGTCGACCTCGAAGGGCTCACACTGACCGACACTGACGAGCGTGTGATCGAACACGCTGGCACGATCATCGAGGAACTCCAAAAGTCGTTTCCCGACAAGCTGGCCGAGCTAGCTGTGATCAACGCGCCCGTGTGGTTCTCCCAAGTCATGGCAAGTCTCAAGCCCCGCATCGCGAAGCGGACTCTGGACAAGATCCATTTCTTTTCAAAAGACCAAGCGGCGGAAGAGCTGCTGGAGCTGCTGGGTGTCGACAGCTTGCCAAAGAAGTACGGCGGTCGCAACGGAGTGGAGTACGGAAAGAGCAGCCAGGAGCGAGCGCTGAATGATCATCTACGACAGACAACGGGCCTTTTGGAGGAGACAAAGGAGATCGTTAGTGGTGCGAGAGGCGCTCGTGCGGGAAGTCTCCGAAGTGATGGAGACAGCGACGAGGAAGCTTTCTTTGACTGTTCTGAGTATGGTCTCCAAGACGCATTCGATGACGATGACGACATTTCGATCGTAGTCCACTCCCAGTCCGCATCCCAGTTCGGTGCATCTGAACTAGTAGCACGAGGCACCCTTTCTCCTACGAAGCCTGGCGGTCGCACGCCTGCTGACAAGAAAATTCACGACATGGAAATGGGAACAAGCATTGCGGAAGCCAAGCGGAAGTCTCAACAGGCGTCTTCGTCGTCGCAAAGCTCGGACGTCAGTAGCAATGAGCTTGCGATCACGCGCGAACCTCACGCCTGTCTGATCCTCGGCGTGTTCTTCTTCTGGTCGTTAGTCCAGGTCGGCTTTGACGAGATCTTGCCGCTTTGGTTCTTCCGGAAGCACCCGACCGATGTCGGCACGGTCCACGCCGCCGCAGTGGACTCAAGCGCCACTATCTCGTCCAAGACCATGCATCTCGCGATCAGCTTAGCAGCGATGGCGTTCACGTACCTGCTTGGTCAGCTAGTGATGTGCCGCTCATCTTCGAGCGTCATGACGCCTCTCGCAACCCTCCGCTTGGGCCTGCTGTTCCAGATCCCGGCGGTTGGTGCGTTCCCACTTCTCAACCTCTTCCACCTCGACACCATGCACTTTGCCTCAGTGCTGGTCATCGTGCTTGTGCTGCTGAAGCACGCTACGACCGTGGTCGCGCTCCATGGTCTCATGGCGTTGCTCGACAACTCGATCGCCGTCGATCGCCGCCTCGTCGCGCACCGCGCAGCCCACGTCGTCTCGTACGTGGCGTGCCTGATCTCTGGTGGTGGTGCGCCGGCGCTGTTTGCGCTGCTCGGCTACTTCGCCAAGTCGTTCCCGCTGGACCAGAGCCTCCTCTATTTTGTGCAGGCGCTGGGCTTGGCTTTTTTGTTCCTCTTCTCCTTTTTGATCCCGAGCCGTCTCAACTTCCCTATGTTGTTCGCCATGAGCAAGAGATAGTGAACAAGCCATAGGAAAATACACACACCATTCTCTCGATTACGCGTCACCTGTATGGCCTCAGTTGAAACCAGACCGACGGGGGAACTTGGCATGTCAGAATATGCAGTTTATTTACATCGTTTGGCTCCCTAATACTGTAATGCTACTACTGCTCGGCCACTCCGCGAACGCGTGAAGCGATCCTCCAGGGTGGGCGTGTTGAAGATGCCCCGTGGGGCGAGTGGGCGAGGCGAGAGGAGATGCATGCAGCGTGCAAAGCTGCAGCAGAGTCTATGGGCCCGAAGAACGAACTGCACGGCTGGGGTGAAGGCGGTTTCTCAGGCGACGTGGTTGCCCTCGTCCTTGTCTACATGGCGCTGTTCAGCGGCTGCTGCGTGGCCATGCCCGACTTGAAATAGAGGTAGAGCACAGCGAGCAGCAGTACATTGAGCAGGATCAAGAAGTACATCTGCACGTAGAAGAGCGCGTCCCAGAAGTAGATCGCGACGAAGTAGGCGATGTAGAGCCCCGTAACATGCGCCGAGATGCCCATGAAGGACGCGAAGCGCACGACGTAGCTGTACTTCTTGATGTAGGCCGCATGGTAGTGCTCATCGCACTTGGCGAGCATGACGTGGCGCGTGGTCTCGGCCTTGGACGCGGCATCCGACGTGACGGCGGTCTGCACCGTCAGGTACACCACGTAGATGCCCAGCAGGATCGACTCGAGCGAGTACGGGTCCTTGGCCTTGGCCTCAAAAAACTCCTTCTTGACACTCTCGACAGTCTCGCCATCGCACTCGGAGAAAGGCAGCGCGTTCTCCATGTAAATGTTCTTGATCTTGTCGTACACGATCGCGTGGAGCCAGAGCGAGAAGCCCGAGATAATCGCAACGTAAAAGTATGGCGCGCCGTAGCGGTTCGCGCTCAGCAGGCCGAGGATCCAGCAGTTGGGCGCGATCACGAGACCGTCCACGACGCCGTCGAGAATACGCCCCGTGCGCGTGCCACGCTTGCACAGTCGAGCGACCTGGCCGTCGGCGCAGTCCGAGACGATCCAGAGGAACATGAGTGCGCTTGCCGCGAGTAGCGAGTGGTTGGGCTGCCATGCGAGTGGGTAGTGGAATTCCGAGTCGTACAGGCACATGGCCGAAGCCCACCCGAGCCCGAGGCCAAAGATCGTGATCTGGTTGGGCGTGATCACGAACGGCAGGTAGCTGATGATCACGGCCGTGACGGCCGCGAGGCGCCGGTGGAAGTAGTAGTCCACGAGCTCCTCAACGTCGTACATCTTGGTCGAGACGGCGTTCTGGTAGCGCTCGAGCAGGGTGAGCGCGAGGTCCTTGGAGCGCAGCAGCGCCTTGCTCTCTTCCTCGTCGCCGCTCGCGTCCTGCGCGGCAAGCGACTTGCCCGCGGGCGCCTTGGCCGTGCGGTGCGTCACCATGGACTTGGCTTCCTCAGCGGGCGCCGTCGATTTCGTAGTCGCCGTTGCGCTAGTGGCAGGCGTGGTCGCGGAGGCCTTGCCGGTCGGAGAGGTCGCGCCGTAGGCAGCAGCCGACTTGTCGCATGCGCCGCCCTTGGACGGCGACACGTCCGGCGACGTCTCCATGTGTAGCAGCGCCATGAGTTCTTGTCCGAAGCGGCCTGGGGGGCGTGGAGGGGGCGGGGGCGGCGAGCCGGAGGAGGGAGATAAGAGACTGGGGACGGCGAGGGGCGGGTGCACACGCACTGCACTTGCGCTTTGTACTGTACGAGCCAAACTGACACACGCGGGGCCCAACGGAGCCCAACGGAAAAACCCGAAGAGATCCCGAAGACAGGTCAGGCGTGAAAAACCTCATCGGATGAGTCGGGTGGGGGCCGGAGGGACTGGCCCGTCTGTTCCCCGCGTCTGTACACAGAAATAGACAGGGAGGCGGCTGGAGGTGAGGTTTTACAAAAGCGGATGAGACGCTCCCAATCCAAATGGGGGATGGCCACCAACCAGCCCCCCACGTGTCTCCCGATGTGCGTGCGCTGCTGTGTGGCCCAGCGACTGACTGGCACTGCCGTGGCTGCAAATAGAAACGCCGGCGCCGTGGACAAAACAACGCTCACAACATGGCATTGCCGAAGAACCCCTCACAGTGTGAGGGGTTCTTTTGGCTGGGTCTCTGGGTTCTTTCATGTGAGAAACTGCGACGTGTGCGTAATCAGGGACAGGAACTCGCGACTTGGACGTCGTCAATAGAGCAGCCGCGCTGGAGGTGCGGCGTGGTGTCATGCGTTGATTGCTCAAGTGCAGGAATTCTCCTTCATTTCATCGATTTACTCCGTACGGAACCTCGCCTTGTCGAGACCGAGCGGCGCTGTGTAAAGTCTTGAGGATCTCCATGGAGCAGGAGTGCGCAGTTTCCAGGTGAAAATGTGCAACTCCAGCCTGTCTCTGTTACTGTTCGAGCCAGGCAGGTCCTTCGGTCGGACTTGCACGCGGTGAGGACCTGCCTGCTCGAAGAACACTGAACCCAGGAGATCCTCCCAGCTCCATGCTAACCGATCAAATCCTCTCATCGAAGAAGGCATGCGATCAAAGTCGCGCTCATGAAGCGGGCGCTTGGATGGGGACAGCCGCAGCAGATCTGCATCACAAAGATAGCGACCATGGGTATCCATCGACCTGTGCGAAGCGACCAGGGCTCCGTGTCTCTCGTTCTCTATTCAATCTCTCCTGCCCTGTTCGAGCGAGAACAGAGGGAAAGCCCCAGCTCTGGCATGTCCCACTCCGAATCCCTTGTCCACCTCTTTTGGCTTCGAATTCAAACCGCAGAAGACGGTACCCTTCGATTCACGAGCATAGAACACGGTGCGGTCATGTGAGGCCTCGAAAGGGCGTCGCGCCGGTTCACTGGATACGCTGATACCTTCATGGCCGGGCAGGCTAAAAGAAGCTGTGACCATTTTCTCCTTCGCTTCGTTCAGTCGGCGTGGTCCGACCCTCGCAGGCCTGGGCGACAGAAACGCCTGCCATGCGACAACGCACGGTGTGCCATATCAAAACGGCACAGATGCGACGGGTGCCCAGAGCTGAGTCGCACGCATTTCGGGACCCTCCCCCCGCCTCATTGCCGTACAGCCCCAGATTTCTCCACTCTCCCTGCCGAAGATCGCCACTATCTCAGGTCTTGTTCGTCTAAATCCACTCGCGCGACCCAGCCTTTGGGCGGTCGCAATGGAGTGGACCGAGACAACGCCCCGTCCCACAAGCACCTTTCTCTCTCCTCTTGTTAAGTCCGCACAGATTTGTACTCAATAGAAGTGGGGTAAAAGGCTAGAAACACTACGTAGGCGACGTCCACTGGCAATACGGCCAGACGCTGCAGGGTGTCAACATGGGCCTTCGGGGGCCTCATCAGGCCCCCGGCAGAGCTTCAGCTCCGTTGCTTCAAAAGTAGCGCCGTATTGTGATATCTTCCGACTTACTCGCGCGCGCGGGTCCATTCGTGATTACGCATCCGGATTTGATGTTGAAGTGGAGAAATCCATCCATTGTCGGGCGCCTTCCTCCGATTTGTCCAAGCTCTTCCAGTGAGCCGCTCCGAATGGGTAAACATCAAGAGAGGAAGAACCTTCGCGCGGCCATGTCGCATGCGATTGTGCGTTCTCCGCTGTGCGCCATCGCACATAAACAGAGAGCGCGGACAGTCACGATGGAAGTGAGGCTCACTTCGGAGCCGCTCACTTAGTGAGCGGCTCCGACCGCTTCAGCGTCTACATGTGTAGTATTTTTAAAGTTTTGTTCCATTTTAGCATATTCATGAGAACCTCCGGTATCCTGCTGATCTGATGTGGCTACACGTATTACCACGCTAATGGAAGGAAGAAAAGACCCCGCCCCGCTCGATGGAAGAAAGCGCATCACGCGAGAAGCCCAGCGAGCATGGGACCACAGCGCCAGCCATGCTTACCCCCCCCCCCCCCCCCCCCCCCCCCTCTCCTTCTCCGTCGGCGCTCAGGGGTGGCCCACGCATCGAGGTCCCACGGTATCTCCGCGTGTGAGGCATTCTTCCATCACCATATCCGATCGCTAAGCAAACTCCAGCACGCAGTCGTTGAAGCGCCATGGCGAATCTCTGTCCCGCACGAGCGACGGCGCGGCGCGACGGTCGCGATTTTCATTCCATGGAGGAACCAGCGCCAGCGCTCTCACCGCAGTCGCGCCACGGCGGCGGAATCGGCGTTGCGTCACCGCAGACCCCGACAGCCCTCGACCGCCCATCCGGCTGCACGTACAAGCAGTGGCGCGACGAAGAACTCGCGCCGAAACAGGAGTTTATTGAATTGGCCACGCTCTCGCTGCCCATCATCGTCACGTATGTGCTCGAGCTGCTGCCGGGCGTCGTGAGCGTCGCGCTCGTCGGCCGCATGGACTCGCCGCTGACCAAAGAGTACGTCGACGGCGCCGCACTTTCCAACATGTTCATGAATCTATCGGGCGTCGCAGTCGGCTTCGGGCTCGCAACTGCCATGGACACGCTGTGCTCGCAGGCGTTCAGCGCCGGTCGTACCAAGAACATGGGCATCTACTTCCAGAGCGGCCTGGTGGTCATGGCCGTCGCGATGGTGCCTGTCTTCTTCGCCAACTGGTACACTGAGGACTTGCTTCTGCTCATGGGGCAGCACCACGAGGTCTCTCGGCTGGCCGGACGATTCAGTCGACTCAGCCTTCCGGGTTTGCCATTCCTTTTCGTCTATGAGCTGCTCAAGAAGGTCCTCCAAGCGCAGAACGTCGTAAAACCCATGATGTACATCGCAGTGTGGAGCAACGTTGTCAATCTCGTGTTGGGCGGGTACCTCACGTGGTACACCTCCGTGGGCTTCGATGGCGCCGCCATCGCACGGTCTATCGCGTCCATGGCGCTGCTCGCGGGTGTCGTCCCGTACTTCATGTGGCGGCCGTTGATGCTTCGGCAATGGTGGGGCGGATGGTTTCCGCGCGATGCCGTTTACCACATGAGAACGTTCCTCAAGCTTGGCGTCCCGGGTATGTTCATGATCATGCTTGAGTGGTGGTCGTACGAAGTGATCGCGATCGTCGTCGGGCTCTTACCCGACAGCATCATCGCACTGAGCGTCCACTCAGTGCTCGTCAACATATCCAACGTGACGTTCAATTTCTTCATGGGCATCGCCGTCGCGACGAGCATCCGAGCGGGGAACTACGTGGGCAGCGATCAGCCGCTTCGTGCAAGACTTGTCTCCCGACTTGGTCTGCTTTTGGCTCTACTTGTGGCTCTGGCGCTGAATGTGGTCGTCGCAGTCTCGCGCCATGCGCTGCCTCGCGTTTTTATCAACGACTCGACATCCACGGAACTCGCAGCGACCGCGTTGCTTTTCCTGCTTTCGTTTCAGCTCGTAGATGCGTGCAACTGCGTGATGCAGGGCATCTTCCGCGGGACCGGCCGACAGACGTTCGCCGCCGTTGTGAACCTGTTTGCGTACTACGCAGTTGGCCTCCCATTGGGTATCCTGCTCGCGTTCCAGTGTGACCTCGGTGTGAGGGGCTGCTGGATTGGATTCACAGGCGGAATCGCATGCGCGCTGGTCGCGTCCTTGATCAAGATGCGCAACACGGACTGGTATGACTTGTCCAACGCTGCGAAGGAGCGGACGACACTGGAGAGCGACGCGAGTTCGCTTGTGTAAACAGACCAGCACCTAGAGGAACGATGTGGGTGCGTGTGTAAACTTTGATGCATGTCGTGAAGACACAAAGGTGAACAAAATGGAGAGTATGTTAAAATCTGAATTTCGATTTACAAGGTTTTCTGCTTGTCCTCTGGTACTACGGCTCTTCTGGACCTTTTCTTCATCACGTGAAGAGGTGGCAGCTTGGGCTTGAACGACTTCAAGTCCGTCCGTTCAACCCGCGCCACGTCAGAATCCCCTGCATTCACGGAGTTCGATCCGCTTTTGCCTCCGTCGCCCTCGATTTTTCCTTTTGCAAGGACAGCTGCAATGTTTCGACCGGTGGATGGCGTCCAGTGCCGTCCTTTCAGAACGCTCAGCACGAACCACAGCTCTTCTGTGTACTGCACGAAAATTGAGGAGAAGATAGTGGTGGTCAACGCGATCGCGCCGAGGGACCACATCTGTCACACCGGTATTACTGTCGGCATTTGAATCGACGGAGGTAGTGAGAAAAGAAGCACCGCACCTCAAAAGTTGACTTGTTTCTGGGGTCGTCTGTCACACTGGCAATAACACCAGCTAGTCCCGTCCAGATCGCGAGCGTCGACCCGTAGACACGGAGCCAGTTAACCTTCAAAGAGCCCGTTAGCTCTCGTCACTACAAACGAATCATTCACACGACTACTCACAAGGGAGAACATACACGGCCGCATCCACAAATTGAACACGACGAGACATAACCTGCAAGTACGCAATCGGTCCGTTGAGACCACTCCCTGTTCCTGAGATCCATCATCGTCCTTGACGTACCCGTGCAACATACAGCAAACGCAGAGAGCAATGGGGTTTGAGTTTCCGAACGCAATGACGCTCTGGTACAACACTCAAAGTACGGTGTCAGAGAGGCGGGAACTTGTCTGGTGCGGCCAACGTACCAGTGCAAGCGGGGCTTGGAGACCATGAACAACTGAAGTGTACCGCACATCCGTCCACAACGTCGGCTGCGGCTTGGACGATTCGCAGTTGAGTTGAATGCCAACACCAGATGCCAGCAAGGCGTACATAACGGTTGCCGCGAATCCTAGCGCCATGTGCCCGAGCCCGAGCCACGTAAAGCACACGGGATCGTACACGGGAATCTTGAACAGAATACCGCCCCGGAGATAGCCGAGGAAAAGGCACTCGAATGGTAGTAACAGCGCGATCGTCAACGGTAAGGTAGCCCAGCTGCTGAACGCGCGTAGTGCAAGTGAGCAAGGGTCTTCGGTGGGGCTCGACGTGGGTTGAGGCTTAAAGAGCGGGAATCTTTTGATTCCGAGCACGCACGCGATCACAAGCAGCGCTGGGAACGCCCCGATCGCCAAGTAAAATATCGTGTGCGGATACTCGGACGCTTCTTGATGGGACCACAACGGATGCAGTATAAAGAGGCGTAAAAACTTGCGTGTGGTGAGCGAGTCATGAGGGGAGATCCCGAGGAGAATGAGGCGTTGAACCTACCTTCGCGGGTGTCTTGCTATTAGTTGCCCACGGTACGACAGGCAGAAACGCCACAGCTGCGACCTGGACGAAAGGCAACAGCTCAAGCAACGTGACGAGCACCACCAAGATGCGCGTCACGGGCGAGTGTTTCCGAAGTGGAATCCGCTTTTCCATTGGGCCTTGCCAGGTGCCCACGAACGACCGAAGGCGACGGCTCGCGCGCTCTGCGGGCTTGAACACTCTGGGGAACTCAAAGAAGTCCCTTTTGCTCTCGGGGAACTGCAGCATCGAACGCGCCGTGGCGCTGATACGCAGCCCCATGATGACAAACACGAAGATGAGGACGCCCGCGAGTGGCAGCTCGAAGTAGAGCAGCCCGCTGCGGTAGCCGCATTGGCTCCCCGTGTACAGCTCGTCGCACACGCACACTTCGTTGGTGGTCTTGTCGCTCGCCGTTGTGGCGCACGCGCCGTGGAAACACGCCACGCCGCCCGTGCACATCGCGCACAGCGGGCGTCGCAGCCAAAACGTCAGGTGCGCGGCGCTTCAACTCACCTGAGACCCATGTTCCCCCACCTGAAGAGTGTACCCATGTGGTGGTACCAGATACGAACTGAGGGTGTTCGTATCGTTCGATGTAGCTCTTCGCCTCCAGCTGCATTCCACGTCAGGCTCTCGAACGAGCCTTCAGTCGAAAAAGCGAAGCCAGTCCACGAGGGCACGCGAAACACGGGACGAGGCAGCGAGTCTCCCCAATGGCCGAGCCAGCGCCCCGCTACCGCTACCTCACGCCCGAGGGCGCCAAGGGCCTGTTGCGGTACAAGTACAGCGGCAGCGACGCCTCACTGCTGTACAACTACGTTATCTCGCCCATCGCGCAGTGGCTCGTGGACCACGTCATCCCAGAGTCGCTCGCGCCCAATACTATCACGATCTTGGCGCTGTCGCTCGTCGCCCAGGCTCACCTGTGCATGCTGTACTTCTCGCCCAACATGGAGGAGCAGGCACCTCGCTGGGTGTACGCCGCCGCAGGTATCTCGCTCATCGTGTACCAGATTCTCGACGTCGCGGACGGCAAGCAAGCCCGCAAGACGGGCAACTCGTCCCCGCTTGGCCTGCTCTTTGACCACGGCTGTGACGCGCTCAACGTCGTGATCAGTGCGTGCACGTTCGCATCGACGATTCAAACCGGGCCAACCTACTGGGTGAGTTGTCTATGTGGTTGCTGTGCGTCCATGCAGCTCTGTGTTTCTCATGGTGTCGTGACCTTTCAGAGTCTCCTGCTCCTTTTGTCCCCCGCGATGGTGTTCTTCATGGCGACTTGGGAGGAGTACTATACTGGCACGCTCGCGTTACCCATCATCAACGGACCGAATGAAGGCTTGGCGATCATGTACTCGTGCTACTTGGCCACCGCAGTCATCGGCCCCGGTTTCTGGCTCCAGCCTAATGTGCTGGTGCCGTCCCTCCGCAACAACGAGGCGTTCGTCATCATCACGTTCATCGCCAGCGTTGGCCAGTGCTTTGTGAGCGGTACGTGCTCACTGAGGCCTATGCATGCTGCGATTCAATGTTCGTGGACTGACCTTGTTCCTGCGCAGCCGTGATCGCGATCAAGTCTCTTGAACGACGTGCGCGCGATGGAGCCGCAGCGATCCTGGGTATCATGCCGTTTGCTGCCCTAGTCGGTCTCTCCGCGCTGTGGGTACTTTGGTCTCCTTCGGACATTTTTGCGGATCATCCACGCCTCATCATGTGGACGGTCGGCTTCTTCTTCGCTAAGGTAAACTTGATCTTTTTATCGTTCGTTTGCGCCACATACATGCACAATGCTGACACATGCATCAATTGATCTGATAGATGGTCATGCACATGATGCTCGCTCACATGTGTGAAGAACCTTACTGGCTGCTCCGAAAAACATTCTCGATCCTTCTGGCTGGTGCCCTGCTGCTCGTCGTCGGTGTCGTTCCGTGGGTGAGTGTAGCCCATCTCACTTATGCACCATCCTGTCCACCTCACGGAAACTCACCAAATCTCTACTGGAAAACAGGGGCACGAAAAGCTTGTGGCCGAGCTCTTCTTCGTTCTCGCTCTGGGCTCTTACCTCCACATGGTCTACTTCTTGGTCCAAGAACTCGCGAACTTGCTCGACATTTTTGTCTTCAAAGTGAAGAGAAAGCAAGGCTAGATACTCTGATCGTTCGCAACTAGAAAAGCGCCAAGGTGGTGAGCTGCCAAAAAGGCAGACTTCAGGGTGTCATTTTTACTGTAGCAGATCATAATATCGTGTGCCTACGTCAACGGACGACACCGACCAAACCACCCTGAGCATCGATCGGTGGTCAGTAGAGCCAAAATGAATGACAGAATCACGATGAGAATCGCCACCCATCCCCATGGGCCGACTACTATTTTCTGTGGTGATGACTGAAAAGCACACCATGGATTAGTGAACAAGATATGATGATTGAGAAAGACAGCAATCCACATACCGGTTGCGAACGTGCGTCTTTGAGTGACACCTGGATAGTAGTAATGCGGTTGTCAATGACCTGGTACTGATTCGAGAGCGATCTGCTCACTTCAATCGTCTGGTGGACTTCTTGCTGCAGTTGCTTGATTTGGCTCGTGAGAAGCTCGATCTACAAATCCGAAATTTAGGACACTATCCATTACTCCACCTCCCACGGTAAGCATAACTAACCTTGTGATTCTGGAGTGATCCAGTCGTTCCCAAGCTGGCTACCTCGGTCTTCACTTGTGCAAGGTCAATCTGGTTCTTTTGCTCTTGCAGCTCAGTATCATTGCGGCGTTGCCTTGCTTCGGCTTCCAGCTCGTTCAAACGAACACGAAGACCTCGCAACTCGCCGTCCAGATCATCCTGTGCAACAAGCAAATATCACGAACTAGATTCGAGAAACGCTCGATAAAGCGCGAGTACTCGTCAAACCTACCTTGATGTTGACCTGAGACTGGAGCAATCGATCTTGAACGAGCTGAGAAAGTTGGTCGTTTAGGTTCTCGAGGGTCGGGAACATACCACTTGCGTGCTTGTCGAACTCGGCCTGGTTTCGGATGAGCTCTTCCTTTTGCTGAACCAGCTGCGCGATCGTAGTTTCCATGTGCTTCACGTGCCTCACATATTTGCGCATCTTCTTAGCAGACAACGGACCACGAAGTTGCCGGTCGACGACGTCATCCAGGTGGTCGGCCTGAAGAGGAGGCTCGAGGTCGACATCGTCTTCCTCATCCTCGATATCATCTTCTTCTTCTTCGCCACCACGATCATCGTCGTCCTCGTCGTCGTCTGTGAGTAGTTCATGGTTGGTGAAGTCGATCGCTTGTTGCACGTAATCCTTGGAGAACTCGCCCAACATGCGTGCTGTCGTGTGGGGAGGCGACGTCATGGAGCGCCCGCGCGTCACGGGTGTGCCATTACGACGGGCTCCAGCCCCACCAAATGTTCGGTTATCAAAGTCCTCGGCGCGCTTAGCGTGTGGATTCCAGCGCAGGATGGCCTCGCGTCCGAGCTTCTCGTTGCGCACATCCGAGAGTTCCGCGAGCCGCATGCGGTCCGTACGCTCCGTGCGCGAGAGCTGCATCAATCGTTCGCTCGTCTTGCTCCGCTTGGGCTGCGGTGTACGGAAGTTCGGGTCGAACCGCGCCGGCGCGCTGCCTTGGTCCGCGCTCGGCGGGATGTTCTGAAGGTTCTCCTGGTGGTACCGCGACTCTTTCCCACTGCCCTCCTTGCTGGTGCCCGACACGTTCACGTCCATCGCAAGCGCCACGAAGTTCTGCAGCTCGGACCGGTGCTTCATGATCATCTCGTCCATGTACTCCTCCTGGCGCCGCGCCTCGTCGTCGCCGTCGTCGCTGCCGTGCGGGACGCCGAGACCAACCACCGTGTCCTCGTCGTTCACGCGGCTGATGCTGTTGGTGTGGGTGTGACTGTTGCGGTGCCCGTGGCTACCAACCCGCGGGAAAGACCCGCCGCCCGTGGGCAGCGCACTCTCCGTCTCCGCCGGCATGTTCGCGTGTGCGGGGCGCGAGGCGTCGGATCGAGGCGCTTGCTGGTCGAGCGCTTTCCGCGTTTTTGTTCTCCCGTGGCGCCAACAGGGACCAAAAGCCGAGGCGGGGTTCAAGGGCGTGGGTGATTGGGTTTTTCCTGGAACTGGCCAAAGGGCGGGAAGTCTTGGCCTTCATTTGACAACTCAAAGGAGATAGATTGCTGAATGAGGTGGATGGGTTCAACAACGACATGCGAGTGTTCCATCAAACAGAATGAATACCCAATACCCATGGCCACTAGCACTCTACGCCTTGGCCTCGCCGTCCTCGGACACCATGGTGGTGTCGCTCGTAGGTGACAGAACGCTCGACGGCGACAACGTGTCGGCAGCACTTTCCATCTCGCTCATCATGGTCTCGTTCGTCTGTGGCGAGGGAATGAGATCGGTACCGTTACCAGCAACGTGACCGAGCGAGAGGCGTACCTCAGACGGGGCCAGCTGGGCGAAAAGCTCGCGCCGCAGGCTTTCGTGGGCAGGGCTCGGCTTCGTGAAGCGGATCGTGGACGCCTGGTCGTTTGTGTAGACATGCTCCAGTGATTCCTCGACGCACGCCTCGACCGAGCTGACGAACTTCTCAGGATCCCGACGGAACCTATCGTCACAGAATACACAGCGACAGTTAGCTCCTGACCCCAACTGGCGAGTACCGACATTGCCCCAGCAAAAGCATACACTTCGAGTGCGTTCGGGTTCACAACCGTAGTGTTTGGCGGGAACTCTTTCATGTAGAAAATGCTCTTGAGGTAGGTCAGCACAGCGACCATATAATGGAGCTCGGGATCCCATTGCGGGAACTTGGGTGTGAGATCAAGTTCTCTTGTCTGCAATAGGCACAACCGGGTTAACGAAACGATTAGTCAGCAGCTAACGCGATAGCGCTTCCGTTCTTTCTTGTCGCACCTCAGGATGGACATACGGATGGAAGATCTTGGTGTTGAACGCGATGCGCGGATACGTTCCAGGCCCGTTGTAGCTAACACGCAAACAGAGAGTTAGCGAAATCGCCCAGAAAAGGTATGGAACGCTGCGCAATGATGATTCCTACCTGTCTGGGAGATGGATCGTGAACTTGAAGACGCCATTTCGATAGAGCCCCGTGTGAATGAAAATCGTCCCGTACCACGTGCGCGAATGGTCGAAGCTGGGCAGCACGTAGATGCCACCGGGGACATGCTGGCGCAGATGCTTGTACTCGATCATGAGCCCGTAGTCCTTCATCGTCTGCGAGCGATAGCGCTGGAGCGACGACATCTGATCGGCGCCGGTCGGCGGACGCGGACTCTGTCCGTCATCATCATCCGCCACGCTGTTTCTCGCCGAATCGGTGCCACTGGTGCTGCCACGCATGCCACGATCGTGAGTCGAACTTCGCCGTCCCCGCGCATCGAGCCGCGCACGGCGCGAGCGAGCGCGAACCTACCCGTCGTCGTTCTTCAATCGCCGCAGCATGGTCGTGGTTTATCCAAGACCCGTGTTTTTGAACGCCCAAAGCGTCAAACCTCGACCACCGATCGTACCTAACGGGGTTATGACAGTACAGCTAAAATGTCCATCTCGCGCGGGAATGTCACAAAGGCCAGATTGCTGTTGCTGGCTTTGTCCACGACGCGAAAAGCTATGGCGAGCAATATTGAGCGGTACGGCTCGGCGGGCGTGCACACCGTCGAGGGCAACGTCGCCGGCAGCCGAGCCGCGCGCCTGACTAAGCAGCGCGAGAAGCAGCAGAAGGAGTACGAGAAGCAGAAGCAGGAGATCCAGCACGCGCACCAGCGAGGCACGCGTATCGACGAGAACTTCGAGTCACGCGTCGGCGAGGACGATGCTGAATTCAAGGTGCGTCTTGGGTCTCTGGGACTTGTGGGAGTGCTGCACGGCGCCCAGTATTTACACACCCCCTTCTATATGATGTAGCGCCAGACCGTGGGGTTGGTCACAGCGGATGAGTTCCGGCGCAGGCGTGAGCAGCTTAACAATGCGAAGCCGAGTGCTCAGGAGGACGAACCGAAGTGAGGCCGACCAGTCGAGGTACCAGGACCCTTGCATGTGTCTTACCCAAACGTATCGTGCGTTCCGTAGATCGGTGATCCAGAAGAAGAAGAAGAAGCGCAAAGAGAAGAAGGTTGGGCCACTATCGTTTGACCTTGACGGAGAGGACGGCGACTTTGGCGACTTCGACGAAGGCGACACACCGACGAAGAAGAAGATGAAGAAGGTCATGAAAGACCCTGAAGTCAACACAGACTTCCTCCCAGATAAAGAGCGCGAGCGCGAGGAGGAGTTGGAACGACAGAGACTGCGTCGGGAATGGGAGGCCGAACAAGAACGCATCAAGAGTGAGTTGTACGGGATTTCGTCGTTGTGCACTCCAGCTTACTCTATGTGCGTGTTGTGAATGCAGATGAGGACGTGACTGTCACTTACAGTTACTGGGATGGTTCAGGTCATCGACGAGAAATCACGGTAAGACAGATCTGTAGGATTGAGCTTGTCGGTGCCGGCACCCTGATGCCGAGTGACGTTGGACTGGTACATAGATCCCAAAGAAAACGACGATCGGCAAGTTCCTCGAGATTGTCCGGCAGCAACTCGTCACCGAGTTTGCAGAGCTTCGTGGTGTGAGCGCCGAGAATCTCGTGTATGTCAAGGAAGATCTTATCATCCCTCAGGTTCGTTCATTTGAGTTAATCGGAGGAATGTGGACGGTTAGAGATAGATGCCAACCGTATCTGCCTCCTGCAGAACTACTCTTTCTACGACCTCATCGTGACAAAGGCTCGAGGAAAGAGTGGGCCACTTTTCCACTTCGACGTTCATGATGACGTCCGAATGATTCACGATGCCCGAGTTGAGAAAGATGAGGTATGGTCACGACGCGCCATCGATGCACGCACACATCCTAACGTCCTCTTTCCAGTCCCACCCAGGTAAGGTTGTTGAACGCCACTGGTACGAGAAGAACAAGCATATTTTTCCTACTAGTCGATGGGAAGTGGTACGTGAAGTATTCGTTCACTTGCCGTTGCATCAGTCAATGCTGACGTCGTGGCTCTGCGAATGCGAGAACAGTACGATCCGAGCGTGAAACGCGACAAGTACACCATCCGAGGAGATGAGGTTAATGGCAAGAAGTAGTATGCAACACCTATCTTGGTTTCAGTTGGCATTTGCGCAACCGATATTGAACGGAATCGCAAGATATATATTGACGACCTCTTTACTGATCGGATTGCACGACGAGCCTTTTGAAGCATTTTCACGCATCCACCAGTCGCACACAGCTTCTTATTCGTCTTCGTCGGTGTGGATGAACTTGGAGTACGAGGTGTTCTGACACTCGCCATTGGCATCGAAAACAGCCTTGTAGAAGGAACCATCCGCCCCAACAACTGCACAAGAACCTGTCGTCAGAACAGACACGAAACACGGGGGCAACAGCTCGACGAGCTCGACGTACCGACAATCGTGTTCTTTTCGGCGCCGAAAGCACAAATCGTGCGGGTCTCGGGCACACGAAACTGAGCAAAGCTCCACTCAGAGCTGAAGTACTTCGGCAGAAAGCCCTTGAAGAACGAGAAGCTGCACAGCGAGTCCGTAAGAATGCGTCGCTACGTTGGGTGCCGACATATATCTTACCTGGACTTCGAATTTTCAGTGCCTTCTTCATCCCCACCACGCCCATTTCCGCTGTAGGGGCCACCAATAGACTGGGGAGGCGGGGCAATTGAAGTGTGTTCTGATCCAGGCATGCCCGATCCTTCAGCAGTCAAACCGAAAATGTGAACAGTTCCCTTGTCGCTCGAGCACGCCAGGAGCTGTGTGGTGGGACTGAAGCAGATGCTGTAAATCTCGGCACGGTCAGCGCCGCGTCTACGTAGAAAAAAAAAAAAAAGCCGGGGATCAGAATTAGAGTATGAACCAATAGTTCGTGGCGTCTGATAGCAGTGCTCGCACCGCAGTTCCTGCATGATCTGCCCACTCTGCGTGTCGAAGACGCGGATCAAGGTGCCCTTGTCGGAAGAGGTGGCAAGCCGCGTTCCTTCTAGGTTCAAAGCAATCTATCACAGGCCCATAGATCAGTGTTCCCCGTGGTCCACACTTGAGCCAAGTGGACGGCTCGGCTCACCTGTGATAGCTCGGCTTCATGGGCAGTGATGAGCGTCGTCTTGCGCAGGTCGTAAAGCTCAATGCGGACAGTACCGCGGCTGACGCCCGGACAAGCGAGCACCGTGTTCGATGAGCTCGGGCACAGCGCGCAGAGTCCCTTAGGGTTTGCGATCGTCTCAATGTGGTCAACCAACTTCAAGTCCGCTGTTCGTGATCAAGGAGAGTCAGCGCCTGTTGGCAAACCCAGGATCGAACTCATCAAACAGGCACTCACCGAAGTTGTAGACGTAGATCTTGTTCTGAAGTACAACGACGACGCTGTGTGTAAAGAAGGCTCAATGAATGCCATGCGCTGGTAAGATCAACCCCGATCATGGAGCACGCACCGGTCACGACGGAGCTTGACGGCCTTGACCTCACTCCGAAAGCTCAGCTCGCCAATGTTCCGGCTCTGGTGGTCATCCCAGATCATGACCTATACGAGAACACCCGATAGAGCTCAGACCCTCCACACTATTCGGGTAGACTGAACGAACAAACAACTGACCTTGTTCGGGGGGTACCGAGGGTTACGACCTCCGCCCACTAGCGCCAGAATGTTGCACCGGAAGAGCATCTCCACAATGCCAATGCCCCCATTCGTGAAGTCTAAGTCGTCAACAATCAACAAGCACGACATCTCGATCAGCACCCGTCCGCGCCCTGGGTTTCATCCCGATGTGTTCTTACCGCGGTGAAACGTCTCTTTGAACGGATCGCAGTTGAAGATCTTGAACCCGGAATCGGTGCCGCACGCGAAGCATCCTAAGCGCAACACATGCACTCGTAGCAGGTTAGCATCCAAACCGACAGTCGCAAGCACCCCACCCACCACGCCATCACCACGTACCGGAATCCTGGTTGAATCCCACGAAGAGCAGCTCGTTCTGCTGCTCGCGGCTGAGGTTCATCGACGACATGGCGGACAGGCTTGCTTGAGGCTGCAGGCGAAGGTTACGCTGTGCTGGTTGGTTGGGTCGTCGGAGCGGCTTGGCGTCTGCAGAGCGGTGCGCGTTTGCCTCCTTCGCCCAAGTTCTGTCTTCGTGTTCGGCTTTGCACACTTGCGGGGTGAAGAAGCGAGAGAGAAAACAACGTCGAGCATGTGGGTTTTCTTTCGTTCTTCGAGGGAAAAAAACAGAAAGATTACGCACCAAGATGCTGTAAATCCGTATTTACGGTTATAGACATATGAATGGGAAATATATCAGAGAGAGAGTACCCCCCACTGCATGCATCCAATATGAAAGGATATGTGTTATCAAATCCTAAACCCTAGTTCAGAAATATTCGTGCAGACAAAAACCTAAAACCTACATATCAATTTGATGCGAAAAGCCAAACCAGTCTGGTAATGGTCTGCGTGGAATCTGATGCCAGCCGCTCCATGCACGTCGCAGCCGTCCTCCTCACCTCGCACCTTGCGCCAAGCCCAGTAAACCCAGATCTTCTCCAGCATCCTTGCCATGTACCAGTTGGTGACCGGATCGCGTCTCAAGGTCTTACGTGATAGGTGACGCCGACGATGCCCAGTACAACGGGTTCGAAGAAGCCGTCGTCTCCAACTGTCCCGGTGCAACATACCTCATATGTTTCTTCCATGCGATACTCAACGTGAAGAAGCAGGCCGAGAAGCTTTCCGAGCCAGACCGCACTCTCTTCTTCCGCCACGTGTGCCGCATTCACCATGCGCGCGACCAGTTCGACGCTGAGGAGAAGGTCACACGTGTTTTTGGTCGCTTTGGTCGTGTCATCAGCGCACCCTGGTCTGAAGGCCTTCTTCGCGTGCTTCAAGCGCGAGTGGCTCGACTCGCGCGTCAACCGTTGGCAGTGCTGCCAGAGCTGGACCGGCCATGCCAAGACGAACAACCCTCTCGAGCAGTTTAACAAGGCCTTCAAGCGGCCCGTCAGCTTCTTCCTGCTGCGTGCATCTTCCTGAAGGCCGGGAATCGTCGGTGCAGTGTTCCAGGTAGAGGATCAAGCGGAAGAGACGTTTGTGAGCCAGCGTCGCCGTCAACGCGTGACGCCGACGCGCAAAGACGAAGACATACCTGATCAAGGTGGTCGCCTGGCGCAGGTGGGTCAGGCTCTGGTCCGGGGGTGAGAGCGAAGCAAGAAGACGAGCACGAACACAGGGGGTGAGCAGTAGGAAGTAGGCAGGATCATAGGAGTTGGTAGTAGGTTCGGATGTAGATAGCAAGATCGTAGGAAGAGAACCCCATAAAGCTCAATACAAACACGTGCCCAATCCATCCTGGAAGATGCCTTATCTTATGATAGGAGTCCGTATCCACATGAACTTAGGCCAAGCCATGTGCTTCCTAGAATGTATGAGCACAACAGTCAATGACGTCGAAGCTCTACACAGACTGTAGTGTCCAGGATACGTGCTCGAGTTGGCTCCTATCAAGATATCTTGAAAAACCGGCGACGAAGTAGACGTTGGACCGACCATATAGACCCCATGGCGCCGAGCAATAGCATGGTACCGGTGAGCGCCTCGTGCCAGTCCTGGTGCCATTCTGCAGCAACTAGCTGAGTCTAGTGTGACAGCAAGCGTTCGAGTTCAAGTGTTTTATGATGTGATGAGAGGCGCACGTACCGTTTTTACCGTATCAGCCGTCACTTTGCCATCCGCATTGACTGAATTCATCCCACGAAGCCCTTCGACAACCTTGAGCTCGGCGACAGACATGACCGATGCGACATCTCTCTGCAATCCTCGCGCGCAAGGCTTATGGATCAAGCTCAACATGAGTGACGTGATGTACTGCTGCTGTGCTGCCTGTTGTGCTTCATTGCCGCTGCATATGCCTTCGACAGCTCGAACATGTCGGTATGCATCGCCTTTCAGAAACTTGTCGCTTGTGCGACCAGCCGGACACAGAGCATCTTGAACGCCTTGAAGTGGCGGCAAGTTTAGCGAAACGGCTCCAGATGGTGTGCTCACAGCAGGCGGCTAAAGAGACTTTGACACGTGAGCTAGATCAGCTTGGGGAGCTCCGGCTTCAACCGCGCCCACTTCATCTGGCGCCTGCCTGATTCTTTTTGTAGCTCTGTCGGTCAGGCTCTTCATGTTGCGGGTGGAGCGTCCGTCGAGAATGCCGTCTGCTGTCGATGGGAAGGTCGGGTCGGGTGTGGCAGCGATGCGCCGCTGAATATCAGCAGCCGGCTTGGCACACCACAGCTTGCGGAGCCTCTTGTCCCGTGTGTTCTTCAAGAAGGAGCTGTCTTTGTTGCAGCGCGTCTCAAGCGGTAACGCACTGCGAATGCGCGCATATTCGCGCGTGGGCACTACCTTCCTCCAAATGGAGACGAAAACCGGATAGGCACGTGGTGCTCCGCCTCACCAATAATGGATTAGTGGCTAGAAGCCTAGACTACTACGCAGTCAGGCTGACTACATACCCGCGAGGGTACGGTTCCAAATTTGAAGGTGCGGTACTGAATCAAGCACTCGTTTTGTAGAGAGATTGGTATGTGGGTATATGGGGTCTCGAAAGGGCGCTCTCTGCATCCAAGATAACCGCAAGTTGAGACCGATTACAAGCGAAAAGTCGCTCTACGGAAAGGTTAGCTCTCAGGTGTCTAAAGCCTAGGCATGTACCAGAGAATAATGAATTTTCTAGAGTACTCACCTACGGAACGCAATGGCGAGCTAGAGTCCGCTGACTAGCTTGTTTCAGTGCTCGTCGTGCCTCCCCTCGCGTTTGACCACCATCCTCCATAGCGCGTCGTGGCAGAAGAGTCCGGGTTCTTGGCAGTAGGGGGGGGGGGGGGGGGGGGGCAAGTTTCGTTGTCGACAGGGTCGTTTAGCTTGTGTACAGCCCCACAGCGGCGTATGCTGTCGTACGATGGCTCAACACGTTGGCGATCATTGCCAACGTGGAGACCGCAGACGTGATAAGTGTTGCGCGGGCACGCTGAGACCCGCGACAGCGTGACCCGCATCTCGGGGGTCGTCGACCTGTGCGACCACCATGTGTGTACCCATCTGAAGAAGACTTGCATATGCAGTGTGTCTATCTACGATTGCATATTCGGCCACGGTGGCCGATGACGCCCAAGACCAAGAGCGTCATCGGGATGACGCGCATCGACAGCAGCGTCATCCTGGGCATCGAGATGATGCCCTTGAGCAGGAGCGTCATCTCGGTTCGGCCAAGCACACCACCACCGTCATCTAGATTACGCCCGCGTTGCGCGGCGTCATCTACATTACGCTGATGACCAGGAGCGTCATCAGCACTGCATCTTCAACCAACAAGAAACCCCAGCGGTGCAGGTGAGCGGCACGCTGGAACAAAGAGACCAACAGCAAGGTGGGGAGTCGGAGAAGCACCTGAGCGCCTCCCCCACGGTAACAGGGAAGGACAGTGAACTAAGGACTCGTAGTAAGGGGACTCTGGGGCTTGGAATAACTGTCACGAATACACTCACTTTCCAATCTGCCCCGACCAAGTCAAGTCCTGCTCAACAATAAGCTACATGGTGGAGTTTGAGCGACGCAGCTACTGGATGCTTGAGTTGCCCTAGAACTAACTAGAAATACACATTGCTTTTCATGACTCTAACGATCGCCATACTGGACCCCGAAACAAAGTGAGCACCGCTCCAGATGTGGCCTTCAGCATGTTTGAACACTTTGTCCTGTCCCCGTAGCTCTTCTGGCGCGGACGTGTATCCTAGCAACATGGGCCAAGGTGGCCACTATGAGGGCCAAGTGACGGGGTGCCGCTTTGGAGAGATAGAGATGCGGTACTCAAGAACAGCTATACGCTGCTATAGATGAGTCTATTCATCAGCTCGATCCATTTGTCGTGGTCCGTAGCTGTCCTGGCGGCCGCGCGTCTACCCTTTCCCATGCTCCATGTTCAATACTTAACCTAGTATATTATGTAAGGTCCTGGGGGGCATCCTTGGCTGAAGACTTCTCCCGCCGGTGCGCGGAAAGTTATCCTCTGTGCGACACCAAGTGATTGGATGAAAAAAATGAAACCCCGAGACTCGCATTTCGTTGGTCAAAATTCAATGGGTTGATAGCTCCGAATACCAGAGCTGAAGAAGGGACACAAACCGGTTCCAAACCGGTGCAGGCCAGAGCCGTAGTTGAGGCGAGCACACATGAGGCGGACGGTACAATCGAGGCGGACAGTACAGTTGAGGCGGATTGTACAATTGAGGCAGACTTGAAGTAACGATAGTACTGGTAAAAGCCACTGGAGGGTACAGGGGCTGTAGGAAATCCCCCCCTTCACTCCGGAAAGTGTACAATGGAGCTCACAACTGATAGTCGACTTTACGAAGACGCAATCGCAGCCACGAGGTACGCCGACGAACGCCTCGAAGCCAGCACACGTGCAGATTATTCCAATAGCTTACGCCGGTTTGTCGAGTTCTGTTTGCGTGAAGGATATCCGAACCCGCTCGAACGCCGCTTCATCCAGCTCCCAAGCGTGCTTGCTGCCTACATCAATCAGCTCGCAAAGACAAACCAGAGTCAATGGCCAGCCGAGAAGCTTCGTTCAGCGCTAGCTTGGCACTACAGCAAGCCTGAGATGCTACGCGATGGGCATCCCCATGACCGTTGGCTCGTTGTCACCGACTCAACCGGCAAGCAAGAAGCTCGCGGTAATCCCGCTCGATCGGCGATGATTGCGCAAATCTTGGTCGGCCTGAACAAATCAAAGAAGCGCGAGCGAACGCCAACCCGCGCGTCCCCGATGTCGCTACTGAAGCTGACGTCATTGATCGAGTTCCTCTCCTCGGACAGTCTCTTCCCCGATCACATGCGACTGTGGCTTGCTGCGGTGTGCTCGCTCTGCTTCTACGGAATGTGTCGAATCAACGAAGTACTCCTAATGAAGAAAGAGGACATCCAGGTCGGCTTGACTCGGTATGACGAGAACTGCATCAAGCTCATCCGATACGGGTGCTTCACCATCCGAGATCGTAAAACGGACCACGATCCTCATGCCAGCCGCACCTACAACCCTCACAAGCTCCCACCTGATGAATACGCGGCTGAAGCCTTGACGCACGTATCTCGATGGTTTACGTACGCGGAAACCACCCTTCGCCACTCTTGGCAACGCGACGAATACGCTTTCCCATCTCTCACGAAAATCCCGCGAGGAAGCATCAAGAAGCAACGATTACCCACCAACTTGCCGCAGTGTGGATCATTCTCGAACGTTGGAATTCGTTGGGGGAGCCCGATGGCCGACAACAACTTCACTCAAGTCTTGAACATTGCCGCAGCAGCATCCGGTATCAACAAGACTGTTCTTGGGGATACGGTGTGGTTCACGTCACACTGCTTCCGTCGGGGTGGAGCTCAGCATCGTTTCATGTTCGCCCCTGAGCAACGACGCTGGTCGCTGAAAATGGTGAAGTGGTGGGCCGGCTGGTCGCCAAACGAGCAGAGTGAAACAATCGTCAAGTATCTCTTGGACGATGTTCTCGATCGTGAAGAGTCTGAACTCGGCGACTCGCTTGCACCCGACAAGATAGACCGAGTGAACGAGTTCTTCATGCAAGCGCCCGAGACAGAAGCATCCGTTACGAAGAAGGAGCTCTTTGCAGAACTCAAGGCGAGCGTTGAAAGGAGTGTCCGTGAAGTCACAAGTCATCTACTAGGGTCGTCCAACAGCGGCACAACGTCACTACAACCGTCCGAGCCTGTATCCACGGACGAACTCACGTCTGAGTTGCCCGACGCAAGGTGCTGGCGTGACTACATTCATCAATATTGGAACAGCGATCCTTCCAAGCACCAGTACCGCGCGGGCGTTGACATGCTCAAGCACGAGCGGAAGATACATCGTAGTCGTCTCTCCCGGATGAAGATTATCGCGGAGTATGTGCGCACGCACTATCAAGACGACGTGGAGGCTTTCTCGGCGGACTTTAGTGTCGCTGTCGGCTCCGAACTATCGGTGAACAGGATTCTAAGTGAGATACGCAGACGGAAAGGGTGAGCGTCAGGGAATACTTCTGTAAATGAATCCAGCTTTCATCTGAGTTTACTATTGAGTGGCCATCGGTTGGCATACCTATCGTGTCTGCCTCAACTGTAC